>JAHDVE020003703.1:0-282976 GCA_022606495.2 Halesus radiatus | reverse complement strand
ATAGGTAGAGGTCCTGGGTTCGAGTCCCAGATGCGACTGAAATCTTTTTAATTTCTGTTGTTTTTTCGGTTTCGTGGTTCATTTGGGATGTGTTAATATTATCTTCTTCATTGATTAAATATTACAATGAGGTTTACAAACTTCAATAAGTTATAAAAAATAAATTGGAAATTTGTAGATTCGAAAGCGAATTTTATGCCAATTACCTATATTTGTGGTGACATAAGACACACAGCTTGCAGTAACATCTTTAGCTGTTATATTTATTTATTTATTCTTAAATTTAAATAAATAAACATAAACATTAGCCACTCATCTCACTGGGACAGTCCTGTGTTGAGATGACCGGCTAATGTATCCTGTATTATTTTTTTTTTCAAATAATGCCAATATAAAAAAAAACTATAAAATCTACAGTAAATCTTTGCCCGTACATTTATAGATTACGATAATAATATTTTCAGTTTAACCCAAATAATTATAATAAAGTGTCTATGCTCCAATTAGCCACAATTATAGGGTGACCATATTTTGGTTAACAAGAAGTAGTGAGTAAATAATAACAGGTAAACAATAATAAGTGAGTAATAATCAGTAAATAGTAAGAAGTAAATAACAATACATATGTAACATTCCCCTTTGGCGGCCTCCATGGTCGAGGGGTAAGGCTTTCGACAACGAATCCGAAGGTCGCCGGTTCAAATCCCGGCGTGCGCAGGTAAATTTTATTTAAATAATTTGTGCAATTTCATAATTATTTCATTTAAAAATAATATGTAGTATATTTGCGCAAGTTCCAGAGTGGAAGATACTCTCAGTATCGCCTGGTGAAAGACCACCATTCAGAATTGAAACGTTGCGTGAAATGGCTTTTAGCCGTGTTTGGTGTCCAGATCTGAATAGCCAGGTATTTCCCCACCTTCCTCTTCCCCTTCTCCTTCCCCTCTCCAATATCTTCAGCCTCACAACATTCCCCAATTGGGGATGGCATAGTCTCACTGGCTCCAGACAGCTGGGAGCATTTGGGACTCTTGTGGGGTATACATATAAAAACAAATAAAAAATGGTTATTACGGGTGCCGGATTTTTCGCGTGTGCGTTTGTGCATTGAATTGACTGACGTCAGAATTGATAGACTTGCCCTAAGGCCCCTAAGTACTATTTTGACACCATGAGGCAAAATTCACATGTCACCTAGTTTGGCACCAGCCTAGTTCAGTGCCGTCCACGTTGGTTTCTCATAACTTTGACTGCGGTAAACAAATTATAAAACCTTTTTTTTTTGCTTTTGAAGGATAGTATTAACAACTCTTGAAATGAAACATAAAACCGAAAGGACACCGAAAAAAAACTCTAGCAAATGGGACTCAAACTCGGGACCTCATAATCTATCCGAGACCACACGCTGTTATCCACAATCAAAAAACATTTACAAATTTATAGAAAAATGCATTTTGATTAATAAATTCTGTCATTTTCTTTAATGGTTCATGTTTCTTAGGGTAGGCACAGCTTTTTAGCTTTATGATTTGCACGCCACTGGTACATAGAAAGCATCGGTTTCCGCCTAAATATTTTTTAATGTAGCATGTTATAATATTATGTGGTAATAAAGTTTATTGATATGTTCCTTAAATAAAAAAATAATATTTTTAAAAAATCCTTATCAAAATTTACAACCACCTACATATTCAAGATAAATGATTTCATTTGTTGCAACCCTGTTAACGATGTCAAGGCCACACCCCTGTGGTCACCATTGGTCAAAAACTGACTTCAATATATCGCAAAGTGACAGCGGTAATCTGACAGTCCGGTAGGGAATCGACATAAACCTCATGCGTGATACCGACAGGGTACTGCGCCATACATTTCAATGGGCGCTAGCTCACGACTCGGGGGGGAAGCGGGAGTGCCGCGACGTACTTCTGTTAGACAACAATTCAGTAGCTTCTCGGTAAACACGCGTCCAGTAAATCTATGCACTGCGTTTTCATCGTTTACGCGCCATTCATCCTTTGAGATCAAACATGGAGCGGGATATGAATTTTCGGCTAATAATGGAGGTAGAGGAATATGCACGCCTTTATAACTATAAGTTACCGACATATGCAGTAAAGGGGACAACGGAGAAAGCCTGGTGTGCAATAGGAGGAATTCTTATATATGGAGTAACGTTCTGGACCAGTTCATGGAATGTTTTTTTTACGTTTTTCCGGAATTTGACATCATCTTCGGACAGTTCTCTGGCAGCAATAAATAATCTACAATGAATGTTACGTTCGATGTAAGAGTCGACCTAAAACCTCCTCCTTTTTTATCTCTTTCGAAGGAATAAATAGCATACCAGAGCCCCGTCTTCACTTGATTCACTCGACATTTTTCAATGTTGACTTTGACTGATCCGATAACATTTAGCGGTAAATGTGATAACAGAAATCTGCAATTCCGACCAATTACTGGCGGCTACAAATCACCGCAGACCCGTCAGGGAGTCGTTGGAGGAATATAGCGAAATATTTGGTGAATTTTTGCTGCACCCGGCTCATGTCGATTCCCCGCCGGACCGTCAGAGAGCGGCCTAAGGTTTCCGCACACCGCGTAGCGCGCTGCTTTACAGTGTTCCACATGGCCCGAGGATAATTACATTAGCGTCTATTCTCGAGGAGTTAATCGCGCGAGACTCGCGCCACATGGCCCGGCCGTACCCGAATTCTTCTTGCAATCGTTACTTTCCTATTTAATATACTGAAACAAAAATAAACAGAAGCGGAATTACAAATTAAAAGCTTCCGTTTCATCTACAGGTGAAAACGGATGTAGGCAAAAAAATAATAACGCTTTCACAGTGACCCATGGAAAATTTTTGAGCTTTTCATGTTAATTTCATGAAAAATTCTCCAGTCCATTGAACAATCAATACATTGCATTCATTTTTTTTAAATAACTTATCGAAGCTTGTAAACAGTTTTTCCACCTCTCGCAAACATACTTCTCAAATATACAAACTCGTCGTTACCAGCCGTGATATGGGAATAGATATTATATTACCGAATTAAATATGAACATAAAAAAAACTTCTACCGCCATATATCTATATATAGCCACTTTAATAATGTGAGTTGATAAAATTCTCCAAATAGAATAATATATCGATAATATGTGTGTAATTTAATATTCATAATGAAATTATTTGGGGGGCGGAATACGCTTTTATCTACAAATCTCTCATCTCTCAATAATAACGATTGTCTCTCTTTGTACACGGTGTCCGGAAATCCATTGGGAAAATTTTAACACTTGGTATATAAATCAATTTGTAACGATTACATTCTTTTTACATAGGAAATGAAGAAATTAAGAAATTATAATATTAGAGTTAATTAACACCTAAGTTGTTGTAGTAATAATAATTATTCTGAATTTGCCAACAACATTTTGGCCACCAATCATTCTTTTGATATAAATAAAGGTTTAAAAAATGTATGCACAAATACAAACGGTTTACAATTCGACAAATTAGAAATTTAGAAATTAGAAAAAGTGTTAATAGTCAATTAAATATAATCAATAATCTTTTTTTATAATAAAATCAATAATATAAATAATTTCTTTTTTAATTTCTAACATAAATTTGTTATTCAATGTTTATAATTTGTCAATTCATGACAAAATTATTTTGTAGTTTTGTATACATTTCTGATGAGGAAAGCTTCGCTTTCGAAACATATCGTTATGTATATATTAATAAAGTGGTAATTACAAAGTAATTTTTAATTAATTTATCAATAATGACGCCACAAAATGAATACCATTCTTTTGAAGAAATTATATACAAATAAAGCTTGGCATTTAATTGCAGATATTTAACTATTATTTTTGTATTAGAAAATGACATTACCATGGCTACACCAAGCTACTCACTAAAAGTCTTTGAAATGTCTTCACATTTAAATGTTTTCACTTTTATTAGAATTAGCATTTAGTTAAACCCTAGTACAAATGTTTTTTTTTTATGAATTCCGCACAAGAGTCCCAACTGCTCCCAACCGTCTGGAGCCAGTGATACTACGGCATCCCCAATTGGGGAATGTTGTGAGGCTGAAGGTATTGTGGAGGGGTGGAGAAGGGGAAGAGGAAGGTGGGAAAATACCTGTCTATTCAGATCTGGTCTCCAAACACGGCTAAAAGCCATTTCAAGCACCGTTTCAAATCTGAATGGTGGTCTTTCACCAGGGCGATACTGAGAGTATCGTCCATTCTGAAATATTAATCGATTATTATTATTTATTACGAAAATTGATTGGGATAATTTTGAGTTTTTTCTTAACGCATCTATTTTTACGACGTTTGAATGCGCAGGAAGCCATAATTATTGTTTTATTCCTTAAAATCTTCGAAAGATCGCTCGCCGCCAGCCAATACACGAATGATGACGTCATGTATTCGAGAAATGCGTGAACCCGCCTGGTGCCAAATTTAAATTGTCACGTGGTTGATTCCAGCCGTCGAAATAGCAGGCAAATTTGGCTATTACGGCATGTCCATTCATTCGGACGTCAGTGGTTTCTATAGGTGAGGATCTTACCGCTCGGTCACGGAGGCCGTCAAATACCTAGTAGTTAAAAACTTCTAAGTCTGGTTTCTTTCTAATAATGTTATTAATGAATGCAAACTGCGGCTGCCTTCACACCCCTTTATTTAATTGGTATTTTATTTGGGGTTGCAATAATGACATTAGCGCAAAATGGTCCTAACACCCCCAACAGAGCAATTCCCTAAGCGGTTATAATTTGATAAAAACCACCCCAAATAGAGGGGTGGTTGTATTTCAGATTTCAATATTAGCTTTTGGATATTCAGTATCTGAGAAATAGTAGCTAATAATAAATGGATGGGAACTTTTTTTAAATATTACGAAATATTTTTTTAAAAATCGTACATTTCAGTAGTTTAAAATTAATTTACTTATCGCTAGCCGAAACCACTATCCGATATGGAATAATAGCATTCTTTTAAAGCTAGTGTACGCTGCAATCAACCATTACAAGAATTGTTTTTTAATTATTTTATTAAAGTATTTAAATCTCATTGTAATATTTAATCACTGAAGAAGATAATGTTAACGTAACCTAAATAAAACACGAAACCGAAAAAAAACAACAGAAAATAAAAAGATATCAGTCGCATACGGGAGTCTAACCCAGGACCTCTCCCTATCCGGGGCAACCGCTTTACCAACTCAGCTAATGGGATCAGTTCAATTTATGTCATCTCAAATTCAAGAATCAATATTATCCTCCATTTTTAATAGCTGCCAATAATATGGGATTTAAAAATAGAGGATGATCCCGACTCCTACCCCTACCTCTACCCCTACCTTTACCCCTACCCCTACCCTTACCCTAACCGAACTCCTACCCCTATCCCTATCCCTACCCTTACCCTAACCGAACTCCTACCCCTATCCCTACCCTTACCCTAACCGAACTCCTACCCCTATCCCTACCCTTACCCTAACCGAACTCCTACCCCTATCCCTACCCTTACCCTAACCGAACTCCTACCCCTATCCCTACCCTTACCCTAACCGAACTCCTACCCCTATCCCCTACCCGACACAGTTTTTTTCCTCTTATTTTGAACGTCAAGTGTGCAAAATCTCATCAACTACCAAAATTCTGCTTTAAAAGTAGGAAAGGGGGATGGAGACAGTTTATCGAAATCTCACATAGAAAGTGACCTTCCTCTTGTTTTGAAGGTCAAGTGTGCGAAATTCCATTATGCTCGGATGAAACCGTAGGTTTGTACACAAAATAAACAAACAAACAAACAAACAAACAAACGCCGCCCGAGACACTCTTATTTATAGACGTAGATTGAAAAATAATCAAATTAAATAAAGGCAAAAAAGGGGGACGGCCTAGTGCAATCATTTCAATACATGTTTTGACACTCCCACCCTAATGCCTTCTCACACTTGAACTAATGTCATTTTATTGACTCGGTAGCTTAGCGGTTAGATTCAATTATACGCCACTCCGTGGTAAAGTGATTAGGACACGTGACTCTCGGTGGATGTAAACAAACACTGATAAAATGTTAGCCCACACCGCATTGTAAAATAACTATCGGTATATTTTTACATTGTTATATTTCAAAGTTCCATAGTTAATGAAAATAGCGTTAATCGCTGAAATCGCTTGTATTTACCTTATGAGAATTTTTTTATGACATCAGAACACACCGTTTTGGAGTTTTTTTTACTGCTTCGGCACACGGATAATGCCTATGTTGAAGTAAGTATTTACTTATAAAAAGGTGTTTAAATAAAAAATAATTTTTCGGAGTTTTGAAATCATTTTATTTCAACCGATCATATTTACACAGGAGTTTAAATTCTTCACCGTATTATGATATAATAAATGCAAAAAAATGATAATTTAGAACCACTTAAAATTGGAAAAATCCTAAATATTAATTCCAGCACATTGAAATACCAAGTAAATTAATTGTATTCCAGACATTTGTCCAGTGAACCACTCGGCGCCTATAAAACCACTAATTACCCCTTCCCCCTTTTCCGACCCCACTCCTAAAGATTCGTGTATGTCTGTCTTTATTTTGAATCTTATGTTAGATTTAATGTCCCTTGTACTCACGAAGGAAGGGTACTTCCGTGATTATGTTAAATTGAAGTGGTTTAAAATAAATATGTATTTATATTAAGGAAATAAATGTTAACGTGAGAAAAACATATCCCGCTGCATCAATTTTAAAATATCCATATGTTTGAAGAAAGAACAAGCACTAGAGCCCTGAGACAATCACATGGAAAATATCTATATGTTTGAAGAAAGAACAAGCACTAGAGCCCTGAGACAATCACATGGAAAATATCCATATGTTTGAAGAAAGAACAAGCACTAGAGCCCTCAGACAATCACATGGAAAATATCCATATGTTTGAAGAAAGAACAAGCACTAGAGCCCTGAGACAATCACATGTAAAATATCCATATGTTTGAAGAAAGAACAAGCACTAGAGCCCTGAGACAATCACATGTAAAATATCCATATGTTTGAAGAAAGAACAAGCACTAGAGCCCTGAGACAATCACATGTAAAATATCCATATGTTTGAAGAAAGAACAAGCACTAGAGCCCTGATACAATCACATGTAAAATATCCATATGTTTGAAGAAAGAACAAGCACTAGAGCCCTGAGACAATCACATGTAAAATATCCATATGTTTGAAGAAAGAACAAGCACTAGAGCCCTGAGACAATCACATGGAAAATATCCATATGTTTGAAGAAAGAACAAGAACTAGAACCCTGAGACAATCACATGGAAAATATCCATATGTTTGAAGAAAGAACAAGCACTAGAGCCCTGAGACAATCACATGGAAAATATCCATATGTTTGAAGAAAGAACAAGAACTAGAACCCTGAGACAATCACATGGAAAATATCCATATGTTTGAAGAAAGAACAAGCACTAGAGCCCTGAGACAATCACATGGAAAATATCCATATGTTTGAAGAAAGAACAAGCACTAGAGCCCTGAGACAATCACATGCAAAATATCCATTTGTTTGAAGAAAGAACAAGCACTAGAGCCCTGAGACAATCACATGGAAAATATCCATTTGTTTGAAGAAAGAACAAGCACTAGAGCCCTGAGACAATCACATGGAAAATATCCATATGTTTGAAGAAAGAACAAGCACTAGAGCCCTGAGACAATCACATGGAAAATATCCATATGTTTGAAGAAAGAACAAGCACTAGAGCCCTGAGACAATCACATGTAAAATATCCATATATTTGAAGAAAGAACAAGCGCTAGAGCCCTGATACAATCACATGTAAAATATCCATATGTTTGAAGAAAGAACAAGCGCTAGAGCCCTGAGACAATCACATGTAAAATATCCACATGTTTGAAGAAAGAACAAGCGCTAGAGCCCTGAGACAATCACATGTAAAATATCCACATGTTTGAAGAAAGAACAAGCGCTAGAGCCCTGAGACAATCACATGTAAAATATCCACATGTTTGAAGAAAGAACAAGCGCTAGAGCCCTGAGACAATCACATGTAAAATATCCATATGTTTGAAGAAAGAACAAGCGCTAGAGCCCTGAGACAATCACATGTAAAATATCCATATGTTTGAAGAAAGAACAAGCGCTAGAGCCCTGAGACAATCACATGTAAAATATCCATATGTTTGATGAAAGAACAAGCGCTAGAGCCCTGAGACAATCACATGTAAAATATCCACATGTTTGAAGAAAGAACAAGCGCTAGAGCCCTGAGACAATCACATGTAAAATATCCACATGTTTGAAGAAAGAACAAGCGCTAGAGCCCTGAGACAATCACATGTAAAATCTTTTAATATTTCAGTTTGTGTCACCTCTTATGGACAAAGAAGTTTTAAATACAATGCTAGTCAATCCCCTACCTGTACCTGGTGACATCAGAAATACGTAAAACAAAAGTTCCTTTAAAAGTGAGATCATTGATCGCCTTCAATAAACCTGTCAGCTTCTAAATTCTTTAATACATTTAAATTAGTATACTTTGGAATCTATTTGTCATCTAAATACCCTAGCTGAACAACCACCACTGTAAATTACATCTCAACGTGTTTCACACCTAGTGGGATGGGCAATATGTCAGCCCATAACAAATGTCTGTACATATGTAATAAAAAAAATAATCTTCAATGATTATAAATATATTTTACTAGGTGATGTGTGCCCGGCCTTGCTCGGGATTTGGAATAAAGTTATGAAGTTGTGAATTCTTGCTTGTCATTGGGGTGCCATAATTGATTTGACAGCGAAAGTTACTATCTCCAAATAAAGAAACATTCATTTGAATATTTTATTCCAAACATTTATTCTTTCAAAATATATCTAAATCATAAAGTTCTTAAGTAGGTACCTACTCGTGTTTTCCTTTTTAAAAATATTCTACTGAAAAAAAAACCTTCTTCTTTTGAACATGCAATCTGTGGCTAACCAGAGTGTTATATCTACGGGTTAACATTCTTGAGAATGTAGAATAAAAAGATGCAATAAAAATCCGATGATCCTAAAAGACGATGCACTTCCTAAAATTCGAACTAAATCACCGACTCCTTATGCAGTTGGCGAAAAGGTTAAAATTCCCGCTTAACCGCGGCCGCACGTTTCGATTTACGCAAAAAAAAAACATCATAATAAGGAACTCTCGTTAATTTTTTTTTTATCAATAATGACGTTCAAACTTAAATACCGGCGCATTTCTTTTTATTTGTTCTCATAGTTAAATTAACTGTCAAAGTTTCAATTTTTCAAAGGCCGCCAAAACACTCCAAATCTTCAGACGGTCCGTTATGAGATTAGAATGTTAAACTTCAAAAGAAGGAAGAGCTTTACAGTACATAATTTTATATTCTATTTAAGGTAAACCATAACTAAACATAATTAATAACATTATGTACTTTTTTAGAAACTTTAACTAGAAGAATAATAATAGTATTGAGTATTAACATTATCAAAATATCCGTATTGACAATTAGTTTGCTCATGAATACTCGAATTTCTGTTATTAATATTAGTTTTTTTTTAAATTTATTTATATTAAACAACAATTATAGAGCTTAAAGTCACCCAAATTAAGTTTAAATTTTACCAAAGCTAAAAAAATACATATTTAAAATACAAAACAAAAGTGAAAAATAAAAATGTCCATACTAACACACAAACAGAATGCGCAAGTTACGTCAGATGTTCCAAATGCAATGGTACCAACATAACATGGTGTTTTGATGAGACAATTTTTTATTCACTTTTAAATAACGATTTATAAATTATACGTATAATAATCATATATAATAAAAGTTATGTATTCAGAATGGGCGTTTGTTGATCCATATGAATATATACTTTTAAAGGCATTATATTTTTCACTGCAGTTCCTTATTATTAAAAAGTGTGCTCAAATGATAAAATTCTTCGGTGATCAGTAGATTTAATTATTAAATAAGTTACCCCGCTCGGTGAGAACCACCACGGAGCACCCGGCTCCCAGGGGGGAGGGGGGCCCACCCTGCACCGCGGAGCTCATGTCCCACGCCACGGAGCGACCGGCCGCGGAGCCGAGGGTGTCGGAGTGGACGTAGCCCCCTGAAAACAGACAATCCATTAAAAAATATAACCAAATGTTCACATAGGTAAATAAACAAACTGCAAACATAGAACAACTGAATAAAAATAACAGATAACCCCGTACAAATCGCAAGTGCGCAATCGCAGAATTTGACTGCCACCTCTGGTCGGGTGCCCCAAAATATCCGTGCAGAAACGGGCAGTCCGTTTGATAGATTCACCTATCTTAACAAACGGATTGCAATCTTTGGAGCGCAGACGTCGTCAGGTGGGAATGCTGTCCTTGTTTTACCAGTATTTTAATGGAAGATGCTCTGAAGAACTAGCGTCATTGATCCCTTCGGCACCGGTGCACAATCGAGAAACACGCCAAACATTCGCACACGCTTGACATTTCTCACACGAGAACGGGTCGCTTCTACGACTCGTTCTTTTGTTCAACAGCTCGGCTGTGGAATGATCTGCCGGCCTCTGTGTTTCCTCCATCCTACAACATGGGTCTCTTCAAGACCCAAGTTCACTTCTTCTCATCCTCTAAAAGATCCTCCACACAACATAGGGAAATAATTTCCCCCAGGGCCTCCTGCGTGGAATTAATGTAAAAAAAAAAAGGAATATAATTTGATTGTAGGTTTAAAATGAAAGTCTTCAAGAATCTTAATAATAAAAACACAAAACATATATTATTGTAACACTAACATGAACAGCATTTTTATAAATGTCTTGAAGGACTAAGTAAGTAAGAATTTGTCCCATATGTACACCGGTCAGCAAACAATTCAACAAAAATAATAATACTTGGATGACTTGTATAGCACCGTTTTTATGAAAAATCACCTCAAGGGCACTGTACAAATACTACTTGCTACGGTTTATCTTATATGTACAGATACAGAAATATACTTCCCTGCTCCTGGCAGGTCACTCAGATTAAAACGTTAAATTACAATGTTTTGGGCTGAGATGATATGACTTTCCACGCACAGGACACATGTATTAAAAAACACTGCACATTGCGTGACATTGCAGTTCCTGTTTAAATCCTATTTGTCATTTATATTATATTTATTAGAAGGTTATTGGCAAAAGAAGAGTAGGTATTTTTTTGAAAAAATTATTTTATTTGAGATTTTTGATAATAATTATTTACAGTTACGAATATGTATAGTTATTTACAATGTCACGGACTATGAAAAGTTTAAAATATTTCTGTTAATAATGACTTCAGGTTAACGGCTAGCTTCGCTATTTAAATTAGGTATGCAACTGTAACATTCATGGATATGACTTTCCAAAGAGAATAGTTAACAATTATTTTTATAAACAATAATTATTAGCCTGAAACACTCATCCAAATTGAAAAAAACCTTTCCGAGCAAAGATAAATGTCGCCGACAGGACTCGAACCTGCACCCTTCTGATGTCCGGTCAGATGCTCTACCGTTGAGCTACGTCGGCTTATCGCAAACCCGCATAGAATAGTTAACATTTAAAATCATTACATGCAATGTATTTTTTTCTAAAATATTTAAATTATCGCCATCTGTATCATCTGTTTCGTTTATGCTTGAATGCAAACATCGTCTTTCAAAATATAAACATGGCTACCGCCTGAACGAGCAAAGCCAGCAATAAGGAACTTCAGCGAAAAATATAAATTCATATAGATCAGCAAACGCCGATTCAGAATATATAATTATACGTAGAATTAATAAATCATTATAAGAGTGAATAAAAATTCATCTCATCAAAACACCTTGTTATGTAGGTACCCTTGCATTTGAAACATCATTTATTTTTCGATTTCATTTTGTATTTTAAAGCAAACCAATTATCAATGCGGTATTATTAAAATATTAATACTCAATACTATTATTATTCTTTTTATTCTTTGAGTTAAAGTTTCTAAAAAGAGACATCACTTTATTACTTATGCTTAGTTATGGTTTACCATAAATAGAATGTAAAATTATGTTCGGTAAAGCTCATCCTTGTTTCGATATTTGACATTCTAACCTCAAAACTGATCAAAATCGACCGGCCATAAAAAATGAAAATTCGAAAATTATTTTAACTATGAAAACTAAGTTTAGAAAGCTAGCCTTGTTTAATAATATCTTTAAAAATGACTTAAAAGGAATAAAGTACTTAAAAGGAATAATATTAAGTAACTAGTTGATGTGTTCCCGGCCTCGCTCGGGATTTTGTTTTGTTTTCATAAAGTTATGAATTTGTGAATTCTTGCTTGTCATTCGGGTGCCATAATTGATTTGACAGCGAAAGTAACTATCTCCAAATAAAGAAACATTCATTTGAATATTTTATTTCATTCCAAACGTTTATTTTTTAAAAATATGTCTAAATCATAAAGTTCTTATGTAGGTGCCTACTCGTGTTATCCATTTTGAAAATACGCTACCCAAAAAAACTTCTTCTTTTGAATATGCAATCTGCGGCTAACCAGAGTGTTATATCTATGGGTTAACTTAAATAAAACATGGCGGATTCAATGTTTTTCATACTAATTTTAAAATGTCGTAGCAACAGTTTAACATATTGGATTTCATTCAAACTACTCTCTAAACCTTCCCGGCACTAATAAAAACAAACTGTGCTATTTTCAGCGAAACCGGTCCAGTGATTTTCGAGAACATCGAGGACAAACAAACAAACAAACTTACATTGATTTTTATGTACATAGATTTGCGTGTATTTACAAATGAAATGTTATTCCATGGCTTTTACTGGTATTCGCTGTGTAATGGAAGCACTTTTTCTTCACACGGGTGGGTATTTCGGCACTTATTTGTGCAATTTGGTTTAGAGACAGCAGACGACCTCACGCCACTTGACAGTTTTATACTAAATCAAAGTAGAGTAATTACCGTACCTTTTGCTTGCCACTTTGTGAGCTCTACAACAGAGTGAGTTTTTTTTTTTTAAGTTCTGTACACAATCATTTTAATGTTAAAATATGTAAAAGCCCTTTGGGGCGTTAATGAATGAATAAATAAAAATAAATAAACTATTAAATATGTAACAATTATTTTTATAAACAATAATTATTAGCCTGAAACACTCATCCAAATTGAAAAAAACCTTTCCGAGCAAAGATAAATGTCATGACGCCAATGATAAATGACGCCATCTATTTGAGGGATTTAGCCGTTACAAACCTTCCTCATACTAATAAAGTAGGTTGTTTACAGGTGAAATATAATAAAAACAGTAATTATTGAATCAAACACTAGTATATATTGATTAACTTGGCGGGTTTGCGATAAGCCGACGTAGCTCAGCGGTAGAGCATCTGACCGGATATCAGAAGGATGCAGGTTCGAGTCCTGTCGGCGACATTTATCTTTTCTCGGAAGGTTTTTTCAATTTGGATGAGTGGTTTCAGGCTAATAATTATTGTTTATAAAAATAATTGTTACCCTTTGCGCTATGCACAAAAATCTTGTCTTAAAAACTTTAGTTTATCAATTAATATATATTAAATATGTGTTTGAGTGTAATAAGAAAAAATGAATCCGCGTGTGTCCGGCCAAATTTTTATTATTTTAATTCAATGCATATATTGATGTATCAGATTAAGTTTAGTTTGTTCATGCATTCACATATCTCTCTAACAACTCTGAATTTTCCCAGCAGCGAGGTGATTTTTGGTATTCAGATCAACATATAACCAATGGCGGAGTTCTACCAAATGTAATCGAGTGAAAGATATTTCCGCTTATATTCTTCAACATTTTAGTGTGATTGACCGCAAGAAAGAAGCTTTTCGACAGTTGCAAGTTCAGGTCGGTGCGATGTGTTCCAAAATGAGTGATAATTGGGAAAGATCTAATAAACGCTCCGGTAGATTTGAAAACCTTTACAGAAATGCGAATCTCTGAGGCGAATGTGTGGTAAAACCGTGTACGAACACCGTGTGAAAAATATTGATATTCGTAAAAAATGCAAGGCTGATGTAAGCATAATGAGTAAGATTAAGAAAGGGACGCTTAGATGGTTTGGGTATGTAGAGCGAATGAACGAAGAAAGTAGTGTAAGAATATATGACGCAAATGTGAATGGAAGAAGAAGCCGGGGACGCCCGAGGAAGATATGGCACGATCAATTGAATCAAATACCCGAGTCGGGCCATGTCAGAAATCGGAATAATAGAAGAGAATATATGAATGTGAATGAAGCAATAAGTGCATGCCAAGATCGAGTTGTTTGGCGGCCCGTCCTCTCTGCCTACCCCTGCGGAGAAATGGCATGATGGTTAGTTAGTTAGTTAGTTACAGAAAATGGCTGGATAGCAAAGTAACATTAACTCGTAGATTTCACGAGAATATTCCGTCAACTAGCTCATCGTCATCATCAAGGCTGCATCGACAAGGCCCCGGACGCCCAAACAAGTTATTTGAGGAATGCACAATATCGAAGAAAAAACGAAAAGCGATGGAATTAATGGAAACCAGAACATCAAATGAAACAGATGAAGGAGAAGGAATCGGGAAGGAGAAGGAATCGGGAAGGAGAGACGCTGCCAATTTAGTAAAAGAACTCACTTTTACATCAACCAGAAGAGCTACAAATATTAATAAAATTATAAAAAATACCAGCATTGTACAAAATACCATGACCACAGAAGATGGCCTCTCAATTATGGTCAACGTGAATTTAAATTCAACGCAATGCAAAAACCTCCGCCACCATATCAAAAAATTTGGTCCTACTTCTTTCCCACCTTACTATTTAGTGCATGTTTTGGCATATTAAAATGCATTATTGTCAATTAGTTCACTACCCCCTCCCCCCCCCCTTACCCTGACCCGATCCCTAATATGTCACTGGAGAGAGAGTGCCTGTAGTTCGATATAAACGCTTGTCGCGGGATGTCAAGAGTGTCCATCGTCGCGAATAAGCAGCTGCCAATTCTGGAGAAGTGAAGTGATCAGTGACGTGAATAAGTTCTAAGGATCCACGAACAAGCTAGGCATATTTCAATTTCCGTGGCATCCTCCCGTTTTCTATTCAGCACTTCCTTCACCTCCTTTTCCTCAACTTCGCCGCCAGTCCAGAATTGGGATTCATTTGGAGCTATCGAAACAGTGCAAGAAGCTAAAAAAACTCTTCTATCCACCGGAGGAATCGATTACAGTAACGGACGTATGTGCGGATATAAAGTCGCAGGAGTTAGTAGACTTAACAACTGACCGAATCTTTTTAAATTTATTTTTAATGATCAATCGTTTAATTACTAAATGAGGATGTGACGAAAGTTCCGGACAAAGCAGATACAAACAGAAACTACATGATGCAGACTGCATACCTAATTAACACGGCGAAGCTAGCCGTCAGTACATAGCTAAGGTAATTAACAGAAATATTTGAGATTTTTCATGATCCGCGATATTCTAAATAATTATAAATATTCATAAAAAATATATAAAATAATGTTTCAAATAAATACCTACTCTTATTTTGCCAATAACCTTCTAATAAATATAATATAAATGACAAATAGGATTTAAACAGTAACTGCAATATCACGCAATGTGCCGTGTTTTCTAATATTGCGTCCTGTGCATGCAAAATCATATCTTCTCTGTAATTTAACGTTTTAATCTGAAGCGACCTGCCAGGAGCAGGTAAGTATGTTTCTGTATCTATTTGTACATAATAAGATAAACCCTAGCAAGTAGTATTTGTATAGCGCCCTTGAGGTGATTTTTCACAAAAACGGCGCTATACAAATCATCCAAGTATTATTATTATTGTCATAGTGACGAAAATCTGTTCTCAATATCCCTTGTGCCGGTACGGCTTGTTAAAGTTTCCAATAATTCTATTATTTGGCACTTAAATTCATTTATAAAAACGGAAGAGGCAATTAAGGCAGAAACCGAAAGGATCAAAGATCAAATCAGAAAATTGACGCCATTAAAAATAAATATATGTGGCAAGGAATGTGTGGTAGAGCACACGCTTGCTTTTACAATGATGGATGGAAAAATTTGTAACACCCTATCACAGTATGACTCATCACAAAAAATGTGAAATTTGCGACGCTACTCCCAAGCAGATGAATAACGAGAAGGATTGATAAAAAAATAATCCCGATGAAGAATTTTATTCATTTGGAATATCTCCACTTCATTCGTGGATCCGTTTATACGAATGACTCGTTCACATCTCGTATAAACTTAATACTAAAAAATGGCAGGCAAGAACAATCGAGGATAAAAATGATGTTGCCAATCGAAAAAAAAAATAGATCCAGAATAGGATCAGATCCGAAATTGGCCCATTAATAGATATGCCCAAACAAGGATCTGGTAATACTAATGTGGTAATAGAGCCAGACGTTTTTTTGGAAATACTGCGGTGACAGCTGACATTACGGGAATAAACATAGATTTGATTCATCATTTTAGAATTATTCTCGAGGCTCTGGCAAGAAATTTTGAAATTGATCCAGAGAAATTCTCGTTTTATGCCAGAGGGACAAAAGAACTGTATTTAATATATTACTCCTGGTATTACATGCCCGCCAGTATGCACAAGATTCTTTATCACACGAAAGAAATAATCCAATCATGAATCTTGCCGCTGAGGCAATGTCATCTTTGGGGATGCTGTGTGGAGGGTCTTTTAGACTATAGGAATGAGTGAACTTGGGTCTAGAAGAGACCCATGCTGTAGAATCGAGGAAACACAGAGGCCGGCAGATCATTCCACAGCCGAGCTGTTGAACACAAGAACGAGTCGTAGAAGCGACCCGTTCTCGTGTGACAAATGTCAACCGTGTGCAAAATGTTGGACGCGCTTTTGGCGTTTTTCCCGACTATGCACTAGAGCTGAAGGGATCAATGACGCTAGTTCCTCAGAGCATCTTCCATTAAAATACCGATAGAATACAGACAGCATTCCCACCTGACGTCTGTGCTCCAAAGATTGCAATCCGTTTGTTAAAGATAGTATAAAAATATCACGAATTGAAAACAACTTTAATTACAAACATATTGATATGTGATATGTAACAGAAGTCAAACATAATAAACACATACAGCATTCTTTACGATCAATCGTTGCGAAACACATTTTAAAAAATGCTATCTAGAATCTGATAAAAACATTTTACAAATATTCCAGGATACTTAAATTGGCGACATCTTTCGGTGTTCGATAGAAGCTTAGTCAAGCTAGCGACTAAACGTTTTATTTTTTCGCGGAAAGTTCATAATAAATTAATTTAATTAATTTTAAGTCACAAAAATCACACACCGACAGTTACCCAAATTTGGGTAGCTGTCGCTCGAGTGGTCATAAACTTCAATAGGTTTATTTGAAATAAATTGAACAATTTAATAGTTAAAAAACTAGATGAATATGCACAAAATTAGTTGACGTACCTTCGTGGACTTCAGAATCAAGAAAAGTGGTTTCCCCTTCACTGTCCTCGAATGTGTCGTCATTTTTATCATCAAAAATGGTGACACTATCATTGTCATCTTCAAAAATTACTTCCCTGTCGTCACTCTCCACATATACAGGATCTTTATCACTATTTTTTTTTATATATATATTGTGTATCTGTTTATCGTTATTTTCTATATATACAGTCTCTTTATCTTCTTCAGTCTCTAAATAAATGGCATCTTCATCGTTATTTTCTATGTATACAGTATCTTCATCGTTATTTTCCGCGTATACAGCATCTTCATCGTTATTTTCTATATATACAGTCTCTTTGGCGTCTAGAAATATGCCTTCCTTCTCGGTGTCCAAATATATAACCTCTTTGTTTTCGTCTAGATAGATTGTGTCTTTATCGGTGTCCAGATAGATGGCCTTCTGGTTGATGTCCAGATAGATGACCCGCTCATTATCATCTTTATTGACGCCGTCTTCTTCGTCGTGATGTCCAGTTACGTGTTCGTCTGCCGCTTGAGCCTGTAAAAAAGATAAAAAATCATTATAGTCGGGAAATACATGTCTACCGGTTTGTCTCTTCAGAGGTAATCTCCGATAATTACAGTTGTTGCAATGCAAATCATGTTTTCGGTTTTAAAAATTGATATCCTTGAAATATTATTATTCATTGCCATTTTAATGGATTATTAGTACTGTTTATTCTACAGTTATTCTGTGTTTGTTACATTTTATGAAGCTATCAGTTTGTGATTATCCATTATAACTAACTAACTAACTAACCATCACGCCGTTTCCCCGCAGGGGTAGGCAAAGAGGACGGACCGCCAAACAACTCGATCTTGGCATACACTTCTTGCTTCATTCACATTCATACATGGTCTCATACATTCTCTTCTGTTATTCCGACTTCTGCCATGGCCTGACTCAAGTATTTGATTCACTTCATCGTGCCATGCCTTCCTCGGGCGTCCCCTGCTTCATTTTCCATTCACATTCGCGTCATACATTCTTCTTACACTCCTTTCTTCGTTCATTCGCTCAACATGCCCAAACCATCTAAGCGTCCCTTTCTTAATCTTACTCATTACGCTTACATCACTTGCATTCTTTACGAATTTCAATATTTTTCACACGATCATACATGGTTTTACCACACATTCGTCTCAGAGATCTCATTTCTACGGCATTCAGTTTACTTTCATCCTTCCTCTGCCAATTCCATGCCTCACTGCCATACATCAGGGTTGGTATCAGCACTCCATTGTGGACTGCTAGCTTCGCTTCTTTGGACAACTTTCTGTTTGCGCCAACCGCGTTCAGTCCTCCGTTAATGGAGTTTCCTGCATTCACCCTTCTTTCAATATCCCTATCAGTCTTTCCATCTCTCGTAAACATACTTCCCAAATATACAAACTCATCAAGTTGATCCAAGTATTCATCATTCACAACTATATTGCCCACTGTTTTCCTACTCTCTCTTTCAAACACCATGACTTTAGACTTACTTACATTCATCATTAGCTCATTCTTCCTGCATACTTCATTCATCCTAGATACAACTATTATAATCAAATGAAACACTCAAACATTGTTTGAACCACCTTTTTTTTCACGCCTACCGGTTTTTGAACAACCTTTCCATCGTCAGGACAAAGTATATACTTTTTAATTTTTTTATATGAATACCGCACAAGAGTCCCAACTGCTCCCAATCGTCTGGAGCCAGTGAGACTATGGCATCCCCAATTGGGGAATATTGTGAGGCTGAAGGTATTGGGGATGGGAAGGATAAGGGGAAGAGGAACGTGGGGACAATACCTGGTTATTCGGATCAGGTCACCAAACACGACTAAAAGCCATTTCAAGCAACGTTTCAATTCTGAATGGTGGTCTTTCAACAGGGCGATACTGAGAGTATCTTCCACTCTGGACCGTGCGCAAATATACTATATATTATTTTTAAATAAATTAATTGTGAAACAGCAGAAATTAATTGAATAAAATTTATTTGCGCACGCTGGGATTTGAACCCTGACCTTCGGAATCGTGGTTGTATCGGACGCTTGCCGCCTATTTTATGTTGTATGTTTAGCTCATAAGAATACTTGTAACTTGTAAGGGAATCGGGTCGAGTGGAAAATAAATATTGCTTCACTGTTCGCGCACAGGCCCGATTCCCGATATTTTTGTATTTGTATTTGATTATTTTTGTGGTCTGGGGATGAGTATGTTCCCCCAGACCACTCTAACTTTGACTGAATAAAGATGACAGAGCGAGATGACGCGGTGGGAGGGAGACGGTGATATCGAGTAAAAATCTCGCGGCACTACTCGATGCAGATTTTTGTGTCGATAGCGCCGTGAGATACCAACTAGGCCGCCCGGCGTAGCGCCTAGGTGGTATTTGTATACAGGCCGAAAACGGGCAGTTCGGCAGATATCCAGCGACACTCGAACTGACAACACCTCTACTCCACCGCTCTACCGCGATCTTCTTGGAACTGACCTGCCTTCTTCTTCTTTGACGCCCCCGCTAACCCTTGGACCACCCCCCGGAATACCAACGCCCAAAGGAACCAGACCCTCGCTTCATCACGGACAAGGCCCAGTCGAGCCTTTGCACAAAAAGTGTGTTTGTGCAAAGCATTAGGTATTTCGCAAGTTACAAAAATCGGCGTCGTTCCTCCTTGCAAAAGGAACGACAGGTTGTCTCTCTCCCCCCTCCAGCCCACTTCGCAGATTGGAATCAGTCGGCCTTCTACAGTCGTTTGTGTGTCGGAGTACGTCTGACACAGTAGTCGAGAGCCTTACCCCTCGACCATGGAGGCCAAGATACTAAATAATATTACAAAATTATGGCAGAACATACATAATAAGTGCAACAGAGGGGGTGGGGGCGTGACTAAGGATTAGTAAAGACTGGGGGAAAAGGTGGTTTCAATAATAAAACAAATGGCTGTTAATAATATAGAAACAATTTTCTTTTAAACCCCTTCAATTTAATATAATGATCAACCGATTTCGGAAGTACCCTTCCTTCTTCAGAAATATATTAAAACTAACATAAACACAAAATAATGACAGACATACATGAATATTTAGGTGTTCGAGTGCGAGGTGGCCAAAGGGCAAGGGGTAATTAGGGGGTTTTCTAGAGGAACAAAGCGATTCACTGGAAAAATATCTAAAAGAGGACTATACTATAGGCTGATGTAAGCATAACGAGAAAGATTAGGAAAAGGACGCTTAGATGGTTTGGACATGTAGAGCAAATGAACGATATGACGCGAATGTGAATAGAAGCCAGGGACGCCTGAGGAAGACGTGGCACGATCGAGTGAATCAAAAACTTGAGTCGGGCCATGTCAGAAGTCTGAATAACCAAAGAGAATGTATGAATGTGAATGAAACAAGGAGTGTGCGCTAAGACCGAGTTGTTTGAAATGACATGATGGTTTGATAATTAGTCTTTATATGAGAATAGAAAAAAAAATTTCAGGGCTGAAGGTGATATTGACAGTTCTTAGAAATCGAAGCATGATACTGATAAAAAAATGACGGGACAGATTGGGGTAGCTGTAACTTAGTGGATTAGAGCGCAACGTCCTGGATGGACCATGAAATCCTGCGTTCGAGTCCCAGTTGCTACCGTTCCATTTTCTTTCCCGTACCTTTTCAGTTTCATATTTCATTGTTAATATTATATTCGGTAATTAAAAAAATAAATTAAATGAGGTTCATAAGCTTCAATAAGGTATTCCAAAAACTGAATAAATTTTACTAAATGAAATTATATATCCATATGGTGTATCAGACGCATATTCATTCCAAATTTAAAGATGTTAATAAGATGAGATGAAACGATTACCCAGCCGTGATAACAAGTCTTATCACTGTGCACATGTGGAATTCGCATTGGTTTAACTAATTCATTTGCTTTATGGTTTTGTTTTCATATTTTTATAGGTCTCTGTGCTAATTCCATAATTTTTAAAATATTTTCCATTTTTTCATGGGTTTCTAAATATTCGTAAGATGATGTATCCTTCATAAAGGATTTTATTACTGTACAAATGCGAGATTTACAATTTGTTTTAATGGATTCATCTGTCTTATAGTTTTGTTGATCATATTTGCGGGCATTTCTATCCTGAAAATAATTGCCCCCATTAATAATAATTACCCCTAAACGTGGAACAGATGTTGAATATTTTTTAAATAAATAGAGAAACAACCAGTACAGAGAGTCAGTTGTCATTCAAGAGCCGAACGAGTCTTTTACTTATCTTGCCTTCGCCTTACCTGAAACCTTCCATTTGCTGCCTCGCCAAGCCTCTGAACTCTGCCTGAGCGATCCTGGGACCTACCTAGTCAGGAGTAGCTGGCCCTGCTCGGGCTCGTCAGGACCAGGATCAGGCAGAGAATAACCTCATACAGCGCTCTCACTGTAGCACTGGGTGCGAGAGACCAGAAGAATGGCACTACTATAAGGCATCCTCAGAAGATATTGAACGTATTTGGAACCAGCGCCCTATATTTACAGTTTTTGTGCACACAGGTGTCCAGAACCACATCTGTCCAGTACATATAGTGTATTTACGGGACGTTCCGGAGTGGTAGATACTTTCAGTATCACCCTGGTATAGATTTAGGCGTGTTTTTAGCTGTCCCACTTAATATAAAAAAAAGTAATTCTATCAATTGCATTAGTCCAGCAAAACTTGGCTTAAGGAATTACCTGAACAAGAACTGACTAGTATTCTTAAAACAACGTCATAGAAGTTACTGGAAATACCCTACCCTAACCTTGAAGTTGAAATATAGAAGTCGCTGAAACTCCTTCATGCAAAACCTAGTTCACCTCAGCACAGGATCTCCTAGTGAGGAGGACTATGAAAAAAATTCTGTAATGTATATGCATTTTTAATAATTATTCCTTACTTTATAATATCAAAATTATATAGGAACTAATAAAAAAAAATTTTTTTAAAAAAAGATCTGAATAGCCAGGTACATCCCCACTTTACTTTTCCACATCACCTTTCCCTCCCACTACCTTCAGCCTCACAAAATACCTCAATTGGGGATGCCGTAGTCCCACTGGCTCCAGGCGGTCGGGAGCAGCTGGGACTCTTCCGCGGTACCCACTTAGAAAAGAAATAAAAATTGGCGGCAATATTGCAGAAGGAATTTTTATAATGACAAAAATATGTCTGTACCTTAATGTGTTCCCTCAGGATGGAGTCGCTCCTCTCGCACATCTGTCGGAAGGCGTGGAACCGCCTGACGGAGGAAGCACACTGGCCGCACAGCGTCTCCGGCAGCCCGTCTTCTTCCTCTATCTGCAAACAACGTCACAACGCATCTTTAATGCTGGCAGACGACAACATCAATCTCCCCAAGCGGAGAGGCGGATTCTCTCAGAATAGTACAGAAGAACAAAGAAGTAACCTGCAGACTGGTGAGTTCGGCCAGCATGTTGTGCAGGCCGCCTGCGTACAGGTCCTGCAGGCTGGAGGTGCACAGGCAAGCGCGACACAGTGAGCGCAGACACAGGGGGCCCGACAGTACCCCATTACTAGCGCCAGAGCCAGCGGCGCGATCCATACTCTGCAACAATATATGGTTTTTAAAGATGACTCTAGTGTTTAATAGTTCATAGAATCAACGACAGATGCCTCTAGTATATAGGTACACCTATGTTAAAATCAGAGGCACGACAAGCCAACAGAGCTCACTTGAATTCACTGAGATTTAGAATTTTTTTTTAAAGTAACTCCACACAGGAGGCCCCGAGGGAAATAATTTCTCTCGAGGCCTATATCATTTGGGGATGCTATATGGAGGGTCTTTTAGAGGATAGGAAGGAGTGAAATCGGGTCTTGAAGAGACCCATGTTATAGGAGGGAGGAAACCCAGAGGCCGGCAGATCTTTCCACAGCCGAACTGTTGAACACAAGAACGAGGCATAGAAGCAACCTGTTCTCATGTGACAAATGTCAAGCGTGCGCAAATGTTGGGCGCGCGTTTGGCGTGTTTCCTGACTATGCACCGGAGCCGAAGGGATCAATGACGCTAGTTCCTCAGAGCATCTTCCGTTAAAATACCGGTAGAACAAGGACAGCATTCCCACCTGCCGTCTGTGCTACAAAGATTGCAATCCGTTTAAGATAGGTGAATCTATCAAACGGACCGCCCGTTTCTGCAGAGTCAAAGGTTATTTTTCAGATAT
The DNA here is from genome assembly GCA_022606495.2 of Halesus radiatus. Lineage (NCBI taxonomy): Eukaryota > Metazoa > Arthropoda > Insecta > Trichoptera > Limnephilidae > Halesus > Halesus radiatus. Next base: position 259,141 of record JAHDVE020003703.1, on the reverse strand, counting down.
TTTGGAGATCCCGACCAGAGCCAAATTCTATAGTGGGGCGCACTTGCGATTTGTACAGGGTCAGCAGTTGTGTACTATCTGCAGCATCTGCAGGCTCTGTACAATACGGCCAGCTTCTGAGAAGCTAACTTGACTCTGACTTCGATGGAACCCCCATACCTGAGCTGGTCACTTAAGGTTACAACAGGCATATCAATGGAGGGCTTGTTGGGAAGATTGCTTCCATTAAAGGAGACTAGATTGTCAAAATATGTTAATAATGTATAAATAGAATAGGTTTATGAATAGAATATGAAAGGAGCACTGTAGTAATATCACTGAATGGAACTAATTAATCATTATTTTTAAGTTTATCACAGTAAAGCACACTTTAAGTGAAATAACACAAAACTGCACTATATAAATGGTATGTTATTATTATTATTATGTTTAAATATTCTAAATAGGTTGTTAGGTTCTTAGTTTGGGTAACTAAGTACCTAACAATTTTTTTTTTTTTAAATCCATTTTATGAAGTTAGCACTTCCGACAAATGTCAGATCATAATGACAACATTAAAGATGGCCTAAATTCTCCTTCAATATTTACGTATTTTATTTAAATAAAATAAAAACTTAAGTGTATTATTTTGTATTTCCTCATAGGCAAATATTTATTTTTAATTTTTATGAATCTAAAGGTATTTTTTGTTTAAAAAAGATTATGAGTATTTCAACATGGTTCCAACTGGAAATATTTACCCATAGATTTTAGAAAAGAGCAATTAAAAATTGTATTTAGAACTCGGTCTGTTTTGACATACCTTTAAAAAAATAACAAGAACATAACCTCAAAGCAGAAACATTAATGGTTTCATAGATAAACGTGTTTACACACCGAAAAATTGTATTACAATTTGCAAAGGGTATACATAAAAGTATGGCTGTTATTCAGAAAAACAAATCTACTCACATTCAGGGCGAATAATGAGGAATATTGTCAGTGACAGCGGGCGGAAAACGTCAGATGAATTTAATCATAACCATAGACAACGTACAACTGTAGTGACTAGTGTGAGTAAACATATGTCATAAATCGGTAACTCCAGTCAGTGATGGTATGTCAAGGGAAATTTCCCTAGATCTAGGGGAGAAATAATTTTTTTAAGGAATGGGAAATTGATAAGACGCTAATTAATGCAGTGGGTTATAATTATAGGAATAACGCAAAAAGGTTAGGAACTGAAAAGCAATTTAGGTTTTTACTATAAGGCATTTATTGTTATAATCGTGGGGTTAGTCAACTAAAGTTAATCTTAATTAAGTATAAAATAATATCATTAACATTAGAGTTAAGTACTTAATTCTACGGTTCTTAAAATTAACTATTCACTTTTCTTAAATCTACGTTAAAGTTTGTATTCTTAAAACTAGATATTCACTGGGCTTAATTATACGAGAAAGTTGATTCTAAACGTTAGAGATTCACTTGGCTTAATTATACGGGAAATTTGATTCTTAGAACTAGAAATTCACTGGGATGACAGGGTGGAAGAATTATCATGAGAGTTCAGAGGCACTTCCCTTTACTGATGGCTGTCCAGGGTCCAGTGGCTGGTCTTTGAAGGTTTGATCTCCGAAGGGCGAAGATAAGTAACTTCCTCGGCGGAAGCGGGGGGGTCGGGTCGCGGTGCAGAGTCTGGGCGACTTCTACAGTAGATCTCCGAAGGGCGAAGATCAGTATCTTTCTGGGCGGAAGCGTGGAGTCGACTCGCGGTGCAGAGCCTGGGCGGTTCCTACAGTAGATCTCGGAAGGACGAAGATCGTACTTTCTTCTCGGGCGGAAGCGTAAAACTCACTCGCAGTGCAGAGCCTGGGCGGTCTCTGCAGTAGATCTCCGAAGGGCGGAGATCGTACTTCCTTCTGGGGCGGAAGTGTAACACTCACTGTCGTCAGAGGGCCTGGGCAGCCTCTCCGAAGGGCGAGAATAGGTACCTTCCTGGGCGGAACGCTAAAACCGACTGTCTTCTCGTCAAAGAGGCCCTATTGCCTGTGGCCATCTTTAGGGATCTTTTTATGACCTATATGAAATATGTGCTAATATAAATAAATAAAAGAATATAATAAAAATGGATAAATAATAATATTAAAATACATGAGAAGAAAATGAAAAAAAAACTGTAAAAAAAAATAATTTCAAAGCGATAATTGCATTTAAATAAAAGAAAGAAATTTAAAAACACAGAATAATAACATAGAATAAATTAATTTAATTTCTGGGATCGTCTTTCAAGGTGGTAGCCAATTATATAGGTATTATGTAGGTAGCTACCTACGGTCAACAAAAAATATCGTTTTTACTTACCACATTTTTGGATTGGATTGCCAGTAAACTTAGATAATGTTGATAAAAATCAAACAATTTTTTTTTCACCACGACAACTTAAAATGGTATAATTATTTAAACAATAAAATAATAATTTTTAAAAGGGTACTTCTCAAATAAATATATCTATTATAACGTTTTTTTTCATGGTATAACAAATAGACAGTAAACTTATAAAATAATTTCATAATTTCTATGAAAATAATAAATTATTTCAATCTGACTACTGACCACCTCTCTGCGCATGCGTTGTTATGATAAAAAAAACTACAAGGTTATCGTTTGTGATCCACGCTTTATGAACGTGTTTATTTTATTTTATTTGGGAAAATCGTTAATTTTAAAAGATTTCAATTAATGGTAACGTGGGTATAGTATCTTTAATTTTTTAAAAATTAATTTATGACATTTTCAAAAGTATAAAACAAAAACTTTAGTGGTTTATTTAACGGGAGCTTGTTATTAAAATCCTTATACTAAATTTATAGTTAACGTTAAGTTACAAAATATGTATATCTTTTTCAGTTTCGTTGTAGATTTTCACGTTATTGTAAATCCGAGGAGGGCATCAATGAAATAAAAAATGTTATGAAACATAGGTACCCTAAAATCTAGGGAAATTCATACTCGCAGATCAGGTAATTTTATTTTTGGGCATGCCAACACTGTACAGTGGACTGTTATATCTAAGCTATAACCTGACAAGTGGGCAATTCTTTCTGTTCCTTGAGTCGTATCGTCGTTTTTTCCAAACCCTAATTCTAAACAATATCTCCCACTAAATCAATCGTCCCGTGCTAAGGTAGTTATTGGTAAATTTTAATGTTTATATTTTCTACACCAGTACTAATCACTCTATTCATATTGTTTGGAACTCCATTTATAGCGGCCGTTGTTCCAAATCAAACTGAGCGATCTTTGAGCTTTATTTTCTGCTAAGGCATGCTCAAATGTGCTAAGGCATGCTCAAATGTTCGCGGTGTCCAACGCCACCAGCTTAACTGACACCGACCGGAACACCTAACTTTGAAATCCGTTTGACAATATTAAACTCGGCCAACCGAGGAACGTTTGAACCGTCGTTTTGACGTCTACATAATTTAGGATTTTTATTTCAGAGGCAGAGAAATAATCGCATTAAAAAATATGGGTTACCGATATTTTGTTGCTTAAAAATATTAGGTTTTGTGCAGAGAGTGGCCAAAGCTTTTACGAAAACGATTTTGGCAGACTCGACACAACTCGACAGTTTGTTCTCCATACTACATGGCACATTCTCACACAACAGAAAGAGTTCAAAACATGTGTGGCGTATTGTCAATGATATGCACTTTAATGTTGAGAAATGTTACACTTTAAACTTTACTCGAAATTGAATTATAAAGAACTTTTCCCATGTTATTAATAATACTAATCTTGAAAAAATATCTTCCATAAGAGATCTAGGAATCACTCTCGATTCTAAGCTCATATTCGACGTACACATTAGCGACATTAAGTGTAAATCATTCAAAATGTTGGAATTTATTCACATAATACGTAAACCATTCAAGAACCCTCAATCAATTCTACCCCTCTACAGCGCTTTAACTCATGATCATACGACGTACGTCTTGAATACTTCAACATTAATTCACTTCAAATTAGAAGGCAATTGATTGATTTAATATGTTTATACAAAATATTTTACGGTCGTCTCGATACTACATTATGTCTTAGCAGTATGAAAATAAATGTACCAAATTCCCATTGTTTAAGACCCCATAGCACATTCGACGTATTATTCACAAATATTATTGCCTACTTTAGTCTTCTGTCTCAAATGTGTCGACTATATAAGAAGATAGAGTGTGCCAATGTAGACATTTTTGTCGATAATTTGTACAGTTTAAGAAAAAAATGTCCTGCTATTACTTAAATTTATGTAATGATTGGTCTAATTATATTATGTATCACTTGTATCTCTCTTTGTGTCTCTTTTTTCTATAATATTATGTATCATAGAGTGAGTTTTTGTAATTTTATGTATATTAACATAGATTTATATCAGGATTGTTCTCACGTAAGTGTGAACATCTGTCAAAACCCAGTATAAATAAATACACGCCTAAACAAATTCCTAAAATGTATAAACTAAACTACAGTTATCTCTTGCGGTTAATGAATTTATTAAATTTGAGTTTTAGATCAATTATTTCCTATCTAGTGTTTTTATTTTAAATTTTGTATAGTACTATACTATGCTGCGGTGAGCTCAGAGATCAAGTTGTAGTATACCATATTGACTCTTTTAAAAAACTTCCCTCTATCGACTGTAAGTCATACTTGTAAACATACCTCCAGATTTATAAATTAGATTTCCTATTATTTGTTTTGCAAACGACTACGTTGTTTTGACAGAATATTGCGACCGAAACAATATATTGAAAGATTTGAGTTCCGTTGTAACAATGATCTGTTTCAGAGATATTTTTGGACGTCAAACAATTACCATAACGCACCACAGCAGCGTTATGGATCTACTAAATCCAGAGAGTGTTTCCATCAAGTCTGAACCGGGGCCCCGGGAAGAAGGTGACGGTGACAAGCCGCACACGGATATAGATATCGACGTCCCAGGTGTGAAGAAGGAATGTTTGCTGTATGCAGAGACCACTCCCACATCCAGTAAGTTGCATTGCATATATATAACATGAACCATAAGTTGTTGCACTTTTGAAAACTCAATAAGAAGAAAGCCGCATGTCCTATGAAAATGAATGTTTATTTTAATAAAAGTAGACGAACAGGAATATATTTCTTAAAAATAATATCATTTTAATATCCACCATCGCGCCGCTGGCATTCCTCAAATAGCTGCTTTATTTGGGTATAGCCAACTTTCGAGATAACCACATTTATAAAAAAAACGTATATGTGTATATATCAACGTACGTATTATTGTTTTGTTGCTCCAGGTAGCATTAAAGTGGAGACTGTTCACATCAAGGCAGAACCAGCACCACGAGAAGAAGATGGAGGAGGAATTTCTTATACGGAAATATACATAGACCTGCCGGATGTTAAAAAGGAATGCTTGGAAAAATCTGAAACTATGATCCAGTCAGCAGGTAGAACGGATATTTGTTTGTTAAAATTAACAAATTGTGCTCGTAAAATGTTTTCTTTTTATGACTTTTACTGTTTTTACATGATGCTTTTCCGTAATATTTTTCAGATTTATTGACGAACTCGAAGACACATCCTGGGGAAAAACTATACTCTTGTCCCCATTGTAACTACTCCTGTCCAGGCAAGTCGACGTTAAAACTGCACTTGCGCACCCATACTGGAGAAAAACCTTTTTCATGTCCCGACTGCCCCTTTTCATGTTCACAAAAAGGAAATTTGAATGCGCACATGCTGACTCATAGCGGGGAAAAACCGTTTTCATGTTCCGATTGCAGTAATTCATTTTCTCGTAAGATTGGGCTGAAGGACCACATGCTGACTCACAGTAGAGAAAAACCGTTTTCATGTCCCGAGTGTAAATATACATGTTCTCGAAAGGGAGATTTGAAAACACATATGCTGATTCATAACGGAGAAAAAGCTTTTCTATGTTACTACTGTAACTACTCATCTTTCCATAAGAGTAGTCTTACAACCCATATGCGTACTCACAGTGGAGAAAAACCCTTTTCATGTTCCGACTGTGACTATTCATGTTCACAGAAGGGAAGTTTGAAGGCACACATGCTGACTCACAGTGGAGAAAAAGCTTTTTCATGTCCCGAGTGTAACTATTCATCTTTCCATAAGAGTAATCTTACAACTCACATCCGGCGAACTCACAGTGGAGAAAAACCTTTTTCATGTCCCGACTGCAACTATTCATGTTCTCTAAAGGGAAATTTGAAGGCACACATGCTGACTCACAGTGGAGAAAAACCTTTTTCATGTCCCATCTGCAGTTATTCATCTTTCCATAAGAGTAATCTTACAACTCACATGCGGAAACACAGTGGCGAAAAACCTTTCTCATGTCCCGACTGCAACTATTCATGTTCTCTAAAGGGAAATTTGAACACACATATGTTTATTCACAACGGGGGAAAAGCGTTTTCATGTCCCGACTGCAACTATTCCACTTTCCATAAGAATAGTCTTACTATTCACATGCGGACCCACAGTGGAGAAAAACCCTTTCCGTGTTCCGACTGTAGCTGTTTATTTTCTCAAAAGTCACATTTGACGAAACACATGTCGACTCACAGCGGAAAAAAACATTTTCATATTCCGACTGCAACTAATCATGTTCACTAAAGGCATGTTTAAATCGCCACAAGATTACTCATGGAAGAGAAATACCCTTTTCATTTTCCAATTGTACGATTCATTAAATATTTTTGTGTTTAATTCGTAGAACTCCATTTAATTTAAAAAAAAATAATGTAAATCAAATTTAATAATACTGATAATATTTTAATGAAGGCAGTGTATATAGTGGATATTCTTGTAATTAACCATGAAGGGACGTGCATATTGCTACACATCTCTTAAGATTAATTTGTGGATGATTCGAAAACTCGGCGTTAATGCCTATGTTCCCGACGGTTATCTGTGTCACCAGCCGTATAGACTGTTTTATCTCCCGGCCTACAGACCAACTTTCAGGGTCATGCCGGTGGGGAGGGCAATCTTGTAGTTGAATAGAATCACTTCGGATATTGATACATCTAGAGTCAATGCAGTTGAATTGCTGCGTATGCCGTACCCTTTTTTCACTTATTTTTCTCTCATTAAGTACATGCATTTAGTTCATTATTCCAGTATCTGGAACAAAGTCTTCACGTAGTATCAAAGTGAAAGATTTCAAAAATATTTATATTATTTAGGTATATGTTTACATTATTTAGATTTTTGTTTTGATGCCACGTGAGGATTTTGTCTTATGTTATTTAAACCTAACATGATAGAATTTTCCTTATCCTTAAAAATAAAAACTTTTTCTAACACTCGCTCGCACAGTTACAGCAAAGAGATTTCTATGCTTAATATATGTTGTTTTTTTCACAGCACGTGCTCTACAATTTAAATAATCTTAGAAAAAGCAATTAAGTAACAGATACGCATTTAAATAAAAATATTGCATTACAAATGAGAGATATAGGTGTAGTTTTTCATCATTAGTTTAACTTTGTTTCCCACTTTGATGAAATCACGAACTATGAAGATGTTGGTTTTTGTATTCAGAAAATCTCGTCAATTCAAATCAATATTTCTATTCAAAATTCTCTTTCCGACACTGGTTAAAAGTCACTTAGAATTTAATTATACTCTTTGGTGGACACATTATAAAATCCATATAGACTAGGTTTTGCCTATTGCAGTCCTGCAATCGGTTTTATTGCGAAGTCAACCGCGACTGACTGCTTTGTAGAGAGGTGCGCACACGATTTGACCCAATCTTAGCCTTACTCTCTTCGAAAGTCGATACGCTTAAGGTGTTTTTTGCCGTGCCAACGCGTTCCAGGTCCAATTTTGACTGCGAATCAACCTTATTGTGTTCGAAATCAAAGGGTCTTAAGGTCGATTTTTTGCTTTAAATCTCCGGCCAGATCGTATTACTCCTTATTGTGTCGGGAATTAAGGGGATGGGGTGTAAGGGTGATTTTTCCCTGCATTCTCCGCACTAAATTTCAAAAGTTACCATATTACTATTGACGTATTAAATTGAGAGAGAGCAACATTTCTATTTTGAGATTCATCAACTGTAAATTAGGTATACCCTCCGAACAGATTAACTATAGGATGCATGCTCTGGACATGTGTTGTTGATGTATTTGCTGACTCCATTTATACAGTAAAGCGTCATCTATACCAGCACTTCGATGATTCCTACAATATATAAGATTGTAGCTTCGATAATGTAGCGTTAATGATTTGTGTTATGATATTGTTATGGTTTTCTATTTTATGTGACTGTTAAACGTTTGAAAAGATTATTCATTACTTCATGGTTTAGAATCTATATGTGCTTGTACTTTTCGATAGCTCTTTATATTGTGTTCTAAAATCTATGTAATAGCCCAGATGGGCGTATTATCAAATAAATAAACTGTGATTATATTTTTAATTTCCTTGTTCTACAAACACAAGAAGTGTAGTTCCATTTCATGTAGAAGTATTTCGTACTAACTTCGCTTCTAACTCGTCCATACGGAGACTCCATAACCTCGGTAATAAATATTGTTCTGTTGATATTTTTAAATCTGGTTTACTGAAATACAAAGTTGAAGGCAATCGGGTCTCTGCACGAGGGAAGTGTTGCATGTGTTAGGGTAAACGGCGTTTTTACGGGGTGGTTTGACATCACAAAAGGTGTTAAGCAAGGTTGCGTAATGTCAACGTGGTTATTCAGTCTATATATATGGATAAGTGTATGCAAGAATTGAAAGAGGTGGGCTTGGGCGCGAAAATGAATAATCTGCAAGCATGCTGCCTGTTGTATGGTGATGATGCGGTGCTGATTGCTGACAGTATGGAAGATCTACAGTTCCTCGTATCTAGGATGAACCAAGTATGTGTGGAGAATGAGCTAATGATGAATGTAAGTAATTCTAAAGTCACGGTGTTTGAAAGAGAGAGTACGAACACAGTGTGCAATATAGTTGTGAATGATGAATACTTGAAGCAGGTCGATGAGTTTGTGTATTTGGGAAGAATGTTTACGAGAGATGGAAAGACTGATAGGGATAATGAAAGAAGGGTGAATGCAGGAAACTCCATTAACGGAGGACTGAACGCGGTTGGCGCAAACAAAAAGTTGTCCAAAGAAGCGACACTAGCAGTCCACAATGGAGTTCTGATACCAACCCTAATGTATGGCAGTGAGTCATGGAACTGGCAGAGGAAGGATGAAAGCAGGCTGAATGCTGTAGAAATGAGATATCTGATTCGAATGTGTGGTAAAACCATGTATGATCATGTGAAAAATGTTGAGATTGGTAAAAAATGGAAGGCTGATGATGTATGCGTAATGAGCAAGATTAAGAAAGGGACGCTTAGATGGTTCGGGCATGTAGAGCGGATGAACGAAGAAAGGAGTGTAATCAGAATATAAGCGGGTAACCTCCGAAGAAGACATGGCACGTTCAAGCAAATCAAATACTTGAGTCGGGCCATGCCAGCAGTCGGAATAACAGAAGAGAATGTATGAGATGATGTATTAATGTAAATGAAGCAAGAAGTGTATGCCAAGGTCGAGTTGTTTGGCGTCCTCTCTGCCTATCTCTGCAGAGAGACGGCGTGATGGTTACTTAGTTAGTTAGAATGAACTCTTACTATAATCTTATTCTATTATTTTAGTATTACACGAGTATTCCTATTGTGTTTCATTTTATTTCTTCCCATTGTACTTGTAATTACAGCAGTCGATTTCAGCTATATTTGTATATTCACATATGTACCTATTTTATAATTGGATCTACCCAAATTTCACACCTACTTTACAATAACATCTAAATTTATTATTATTTTCCTATATAAAACAGATATTCTCCAATGTACACTTTGATTTATTGTATCACCTTTATGTAAAAGCCTTTTTTAGGTGTACAAATAAATAAATAAATACAACAAAACTATTTTTTAAGATATTAAATAATGTCTGTCCATTTTTCTAAGATATTACTCCACCCTCCCTGCCCCTTCCCTACAGCGTGTCACAATAAACTGACCCTACCCCGTCCGTATCGCCACCCTGCAACCATCATGGCGTGTCCACACGGAGCCAGTATTTACTGACCACATTATTTATTTAAATAATAACATTTTAAAAATTTACTTGCTTTTTTAATACAACCAGAAATGTTCTCAGTACTAAAGATATGATTAAGAGGAATGGCTGCGCAGCCTGTTTCATACAAAACTTAATTTTTGATTGGAGGCCAAAAAACTTACCTAAACCTAATGATCTTTTTTTTTAATGATTTTTTTTTATAACAAACCTTGGTAACTTTTTTCACTTATTTATTTTCGACCGGACCGGTTTCACCCTATCACGGGGATCCCCAGACTGGTACAATGAATACTAAATCTATGGTATATATAGCATGGATGTCGGGAGTGAGTTCCCTGATTTCTAATAGTCAAATTTAGTATTTTTCGTACCAGTATGAGGATGCCCGTTATAGGGTGAAACCGGTCCGATCGAAAATAAATAAGTGGAAAAAAGTTACAAAGGTTTTTCAAAAAAAAATCATTTTAATATGGAATTCCACCATGAATTGACAGTTTCAAAATTAGAGAACTTTTTTTTTCATCAAAAAGTATAGTAAATATCTAGTACGGATTAAAAGTAATTTGTTTATTTTCGTTTTACATTATGAAATATAGGCCATTAAAGGAATTGATTTTGCGCGATCTTATAGGCGCCTTTAACAATTATTTGGGGGCTAACGGTGATTTAAATAAAAGTTTTACCCCATTTACATTGAAAATATAATGTTTAAATACAATAAAATAAGCAATATGGTGGACTTTAAATTAAATTAAACGACCAATTTACGCTGGAACGCAAATTTTCCGCACATAATTTAAAATATCGAACCGAATTTTTTTTTTTTTAAATGTTTTGTGTTTGTAATTTTATTTTCGAAATCATATTTACATAGCAAACATGTATATATATATATTTTTTTAAATACAGTCAACCCGCAAATAATTTTCTAAGTTGCCTCTAAAATTATGATTTTTTTTTAAAATTTTATATACATCATAATTTAAAACGAAAATAAATAAAATACTTCTCATCCATACTAGGTATTTACTAAACCTTTAATAAAAAAAAAATAATCATTTAGTTTGGATGGGTATTGCGCCCTCAAATTCAAAATGAAGTTATTTATGAAACAGGCAGCGCAGACGTTCCTCTTAAGATGCGTAAATTTTAGAATAGGTATTCCCAGAGAATGCATAGACTACGATCATCTACTTTATTAATTAAATTTAATAAAATTATCTTAACGTAGAATTATTTGCGATTTGACATGTTTATTTAAGATAGTCAATTCAATTTTTAATACCCCTGAACTGCTATATTTGATTGATTTTCATGTACCTGGTAGGACAAGACAGTACCTACCATTTTATTGTGACATCTCAACTTCAGCGTCGCAATATTACTCCCCCATGTGACGGATTCAACATCTGTTGAACAAATACTTGGATGTTGTTGACATATTGGGGACATCAATGTTACAGTATAAGCATGCATTAGTACGGTTTTTTCATCGAGTAGAATTAGGTTATTTGAAACTATTTAACTCTGGATAAAACCCTCAAATTGTGTTGTTTCTTTTTATAGCATCTATTATAATACATATGTACCTTTCAATGTTATTATAATTACACGGCTGCTCAAATGTCAGCGACAAACAATTACTGGTTTTAAAAATGCTATAGTTTCGACAGCATTCAAAATGTAGCATCTTAGAAAAATGCTTTAGTTTCGACACCATTCAAAATGTAGCATCTTAGAAAAATGCTTTAGTTTCGACAGCATTCAAAATGGAGTATCTTAGAAAAATGCTTTAGTTTCGACAGCATTCAAAATGTAGCATCTTAGAAAAATGCTTTAGTTTCGACAGCATTCAAAATGTAGCATCTTAGAAAAATGCTTTAGTTTCGACAGCATTCAAAATGTAGCATCTTAGAAAAATGCTTTAGTTTCGACAGCATTCAAAATGTAGTATCTTAGAAAAATGCTTTAGTTTCGACAGCATTCAAAATGTAGTATCTTAGAAAAATGATTTAGTTTCGACAGCATTCAAAATGGAGTATCTTAGAAAAATGCTTTAGTTTCGACAGCATTCAAAATGTAGTATCTTAGAAAAATGCTTTAGTTTCGACAGCATTCAAAATGGAGTATCTTAGAAAAATGCTTTAGTTTCGATAGCATTCAAAATGTAGTATCTTAGAAAAATGCTTTAGTTTCGACAGCATTAAAAATGTAGTATTTTAGAAAAATGCTGTCCTTTCGAAAATACACTAAAACGTTTAAGGAAACGTTCGGTTTTTCAAATTTTTGTTGTAGTTTGGACTTCTCATAATAGTTTCGTAGGAATAAAACAACATGTTTATAATACTCTATAGTTTAATTAGTAGACTGAACGCCGTAGAGATGAGATCTCTGAGGCAAATGTGTGTAAAACAATGTGAAAAATGTTGAGATTCGTAAAGAATGCAAGGCAGATGTAAACAAAATGGATTAAGGGAGGCTTAGGTGATTTGGGCATGTAGAGCGAATTTATGACGCGAACGTGAGTAGAAGAAGAAGCAGGGTACGGCCGAGGAAGACATGGCACGATCAAGTGAATCAAATACTTGAGTCGGGCCATGTCAGAAGTCAGAAAATCATAACAAAAGATAATGTATGAGGCGATGTATGAATGTGAATGAAGCAAGAAGTGTATGCCAAGATCGAGTTGTTTGGCGGTCCGTCCTTTCTGCCTACCCCTGTGGAGAAACGACGTGATGGTTTGTTAGTTGATTTATTAATGTGTTACTGATGTAACTTTGAGAATTGTTTTATTTATTTGATTCTTTGTATTTATTTGATTTATGCATATTGATATTGAATTATAAACGTGGAGATCGGGAAAGAATGCAAAGCTGATATAAACGTACTGGATAAGATTAAGGATACGCTTTGGGGTATGCAGAACGGAAGAACAGAATATGTATATATTTATTTTACATTAAATTCATACAAGAGCAATGAGGAAAATAATTTCCCTCGGGGCCTACGTCATTTTTGAGGATGCTGTGTGGAGGGTATTTTTAACAAGAGGAAGTTATTCGAAGGAAAAGGGTATGTTTGGTGGGTAGGAATATGGGGGGTCAGTGTGTCCAGGAGTGACGGACGTATGAATCCCTCCCTCCCACTGCGGTGAAAGGCGATGGGTCGAGAGTCCGGCTGGAGAGGTTAAGGGGTCAAGGCCCGGACAAACCTCCCCCCAAGAACCCGGGCACCCCTGCTAAGTCACCTACCGTAGCGAACCACTTGGGGTGACCTATGGCAGAGGTGATGATGAGTGGTTCCTGGGGCGGCAGTACCCATACCCGCCTCCCAAATTGTAAATTTATGACGCGAAAGTGAATGATAGAAAGAAGTCGGGGACACCCGAGGATGACAACATGGCATGATCGAGATAATTAATTACTTGAGTCGAGCCATATAATAACAGAATAGTATGTATGATTTTTTTTTAAAATTTAACTATGTTATTATTAAGTTCTAAAAGTATTTTCAGTTTTTATTGTTGTGACAGCTGTTTCGGCGTTCAAGACCATTCAAACTGCGGTTAATCCAAATTGTGACGACTTATTTATATGATTTTATTTACTCCCCCCCCATTTTACTTTGAACGGGTTTATAAAAATAATGATTTATTATCGGTAAAACCGATTTAGTTAGAAAATAATTAAAATTCTCTATTCTGCCAGGTTTTTACATTTATAATCATTATTTTTAAAAGTTGTTTTAAAAAATAATAAAAACTAAAAAAAACTTGCAGAACTTAATTTTGACATTATTAAAATTGATTGACATTAATTTTTTTTTAAATTAAATGGACTTCTACGAATTAAACAAAAAAAACAATTAATAGTATGTATGAATAAGAATGAAGCGAGGACTATGCGTCAAGACAAAATGTGTTGTGTGGCGGTCCATCCTCTCTGCGTACTCTTAATCGGAAATGCCGTGATGGTTAGGTTAGGTATAGACTTAAATCGGTGTCCGGTTGCGATTCCGATTTCTACACACTTTTTCTTTGAAGTGCCTCATAGTGTGCGCTTTTAGATTCTGCTTGGAGTTGCTGGCATAAGAGCACATCGTGCACGAGAACAGCATCTGCCCGGAGTGCGCCATCATGTGAAGTTTAAGGCTGCGCTTCTGGATGCACTTGAAACCACACTCCATGCACGAGAATGGTTTCTCTCCAGTGTGTCTCATCATGTGAAACTGTAAGGACTGCTTCCGATTGCACCGGTAACCGCACTCGGCACACGAGAATGGTTTCTCCCCGGAGTGTGTCAACATGTGATCCATTAAGGACTTCTTCTGATTACACCGGTAACCACACTCGGCGCACAGGAACGGCTTCTGAGCAAAATGCGTCTCCATGTGGCATAACAAGAGCGACTTCTGCTTGCAGGTGTGCTCGCAAATCGTACACCGAAATGGTTTATCATCCGAGTGTGTCAGCATGTGCGTTTTCAAGCGCATCTTGGTCATGCAAGAATATTCACACTTCATGCACGAGAATTGCTTAATTCTCGAGTGTGTCAGGGCGTGTAATTTCAAGCGACCCCTAAGACTGCACGTGTAAGCACACTCGGAGCATGCGAATGGTTTTCTACCGGAATGTACAACCATGTGCTGCTTTATATTGTTTCTGAACTTGGTCGAATAGTTGCATTCTACGCACGAGAATGGTTTATCTGAGTAATGCCTGACCATGTGGCTTTTGAGTTGCTTTTTCTGCTTGCAGGTGTAGGAACACTGCGGACACGAAATCGGTTTACCCGCAATGTGAGTTTTCATGTGACTATTCAGGAGACTCTTTTGACTACCCGAATAGTCGCACTCCGTGCAAGAATATGGTTTACTGCCGTCCGCGGTGTGGATACGCATATGTCTCGTGAGACCCTGCTTGCGTTTGCTCGAAAATTTGCATTCCGAACACGAGAATGGTTTATCGGTGGTGTGGCCGAGTTTGTTCAGTGGGTTGGCGTCGCCCCGTTTGAATGATTTCCCTGGAAATAAAAAAAAATTTAATTCTGTCATAAAAAATCCATGAGCCATATATGCTATGGCATCCCCAATAGGATATTATCACTGTATTTTCATCGTCGAATGCTTTCATGAATGATTGAATGAATGTTTTCATATATGTCATTTTTGATTTGCTGTCGAAACGGTTTGTTCTTTTTTTGGTGCGGATGGCGTTGGTGACGTCACGCCGTCACGTTATTCCCAAATTCGAACCGATGAAATGTGCGATTTTAGATCATTTTTAGTATGATCAGAATCGGAAACACAGACTTTAAATCTTCCACACTTTTAGGAGTATATCTAGTTTATCTAATTGTAACATTAAGGATCCCACTGGCTTAATTTTTTTCAGATATAGCACGCCCGTGATACTCGTGCATTTCATATGACAGCGTTTAAAATAAATTATTTTATTAATATTTACAAAATTCGGATATAGTATTAAAAAACAAGAATTGTTTTCCATTGATTTTGATGGTGAATAATCCGACTTATTCACTTGTTTAAACAAATAAAAACCTCTTCAGTGATCGGTAGATTTAAATAATAAACAAGTTACCCCGCTCGGTGAGAACCACCACGGAGCACCCGGCTTCCAGGGCGGAGGGGGGCCCACCCCGCATCACGGAGCGCCTGTCCCACACCACGGACCGCCCGGCCACGGAGCCGAGGGGCACGGAGTGGACGTAACCCCCTGGAAATAGACAATTCATTTAAAAAATGTAACCAAATGTTCACAAAACTGAAAAATTAAACTGCACACATAAAACTAATGAATAAAAATAACAGTTAATTCAACGATTTGTTAGTGGCCGAGTTGGCAGATGTTATGGATTTCCACAGCTAGACTCGGTCACAGCGAGTTTGTATTCGAACCTAAATAAAGTTAATATCACTTGTGTACCATCTAGTAGGGTTAAATTAGAAACTAACCGCCTTTCGACTGAGTAACTAAAGACATTCAGAGATATTCAGGCGAACTGAACTCAAAAACAATTTTTTATTGTGTACTGTCCACCTCCCCTTTCAAGGAGTGGAAAATTAACACCATCCCTGCAACCCGAGGCAGTCATCTAATTCTGACTGACTCTAGCCGGATCCCCCGTGCACTTCTCGATGGAGCAAACGTCCCAACCCGAACTCGGTTCAGAGTTGGGACGTTGGCCGATCGTACAGTGACTACAAATCGGGCAACTACACGATCGGCCAACGTTCCAACCACGAACTCCAAACTAGTGATGCCATTTTAGCGAAAATCTATCGACTGCCTATATTCAAAGTCTACCGGAAATTAAAAATATTATCAACACAATTCGTTTACAACTAGTTTGGAGTTCGTAGTTAGAACGTTGGCCGATCGTGCAGTTGTAACCTTTGACGTAAAATACAAGCAAATAAAACGAAATAGGTAATTACCGTATGACGAGATTACGCATCTAAACAGTTGTAATAGAAAACATTAATAACTAATAAACTTATTTAACGTACCTTCGTGGCCTTCAGAATCGAGAAAAGTCCTTTCTCCTTCGCTGTCCTCGAATTTGTCATCATTTTTGCTGTCAAAAATAATGACACTTTTGTCGTCATCTTCAAAAATTCCTTCCTTATCGTCGTTATCCGTACATACAGAATCTTTGTAGTTATTTTCTATGTACATAGTCTCTTTGACGTCTAGAAATAGGCCTTCCTTGTCGGTGTCCGAGTACTTTGCCTCTTTGTTTTCGTCTAGATAGACTGATTCAGTTAAGTGGTCACCTTCCATCTGAGCCTGTTAAGGACACACGGACATGTTTACAATACTCGCACACTTCTTTGGTTTGACTCCTTAAAGAGTATTCCCAATAATTACAGTTGTTGCTAACGGTAATCAAGGTTTTGATCGCCTTTTCATCGCCTAGAAATGTTTATTTATCTATTTGCAAGAAACAAACGGCTTTTAATACATATTTATACAAAATAAAGTTTAACAAAAGGTAAGCCAACAACGTTTCTTATGCTACCGGTGGTTAAGTACAGATGTTTTATTAAAAAAAAAAAAAAACAAAATAAGAAGGAAGGGGGGAGAGAAAGAGGAAGATAGAATCGGGACAGGAGATGCTCTATACATTTTATACTCATGCATCACTTTATGGTCGTACTTATTACTTCGGTTCGATATTTTTTAAAAGGGTATTGTGAATCATTAGTTTTTAAAGTATCATTATCTGCATGTAATATTATAAGAGTTATAATGAGTTATTTTTTAAACTTAAATGTACAAAAAAAAAAAAAAAATAAATAAAAAAAATAAAAAAAGAACAGAATGTAGATATTGTGAAATTGTGCGTTATTTTGCGCACAAATACGGGGAATTGGAGAATTTATCCTTAGATTGGTCCTGCATGCGAGCAAATAAAAAAAAATCAGTTGTCCGCTCGGTCTTGACGGAATGTGAATGTTTACAAAGTTACCGAGTTCTGGCGAGTCCAGGCCATTATTCATAATTTGAAATAGCAAGTTTTGATCAAATATTAAACGTCGTGTTTGAAGCGTGATGAAGGTATGGAATTTTAAGGATTCGTTATTATTTGCAAAATGTAAATTAAATTTACAATTTATACGCTAAAAGAATTTGAATGCTTTCGATTCTTTCAATATGGGCTTGGTATAAAGGTGTCCATATCGGTGGGCGAGATTCTAAGCGGGAGCGGATATACGTAAATAAATGTTACAGATGCCTCAATTAAATACTGCTAATAAAACACACCTTGGCCATTGTTTTAACGGACCATTTGGCGAGAATTTTTATAAGTCTAGAAAAAATGCCCCTAAAGTGTGATGACATTACGAACAATGGACACGTTGTAGAGCTCACAAAGCGGCAAGGAAAATATTCTGTAATTTCCGTACTTTGATTTATTATTAAACCATTATTAAATTGTCGCGCGTCACGTGAGTTCGTCTGCTGGCTCTAACCAAATCGCACAAATAAGTGGCAAAATGTCCTCATGTATGATGAAAAAGTGTTTCCATTGCACGGCAAACCCTAGTAAAAAAAAACACGGTAAACACCAGTAACATTTAAAAAACGAATTTTTAACAATGAAAAAATGGAAATAAATATTATTCCATTTTTTCCCGAAAAATTTTATCGTCATTGAGAAAGTGAGATAGCGAACGTAGTAACACACGAGTATAAGAAAGACAACCTTCTAACAGTAGGTCCTTTCTTAGTAGGTCCAATCGTAGTGTAAGCGAGTAGGCGTAGTGTCATCTCATCCACGCCCGTGATATTCGCATCAACTTTGAATTATGTAAATAACGTACGGGCGCACATTCATCGCGTTCAACAGATGAATATTTTAAATCTCCGTCTTTGTCATACAAAAACGATGTTTGAATTAAGAATTTACTGTAAACGTACGAGTGTTTGTTACTCGCACCACATTTCGCTAAACATTAACAGAGGAAATTTCACCCTTACCAGCAGTTGCGGTTTTCTCCAAAGTGCGTTCGTGCAGTGAACTCCCATAAAAAAAGATATCATAATTTTATCACACTGCCCCAATCAAATTTCGTGTTAAAAAAATCACCCAAATGAAATCCATATGTGCGTTATGAATTCAGGGACTGTGAGCTTTGAGACATAGTTCATACAAAACATACACAGCAGTAAACTGTACGAGCGTGCAGACCTTGTGAATCTAGTATCTCTGTCCGGGTGCCCAGCGACTATAAGATTTTTTAACACCAAATTTGTGCGGAACAGTATTTTGCAAGAGTTAACCATCGTGTTTCTTAAGTGTGTTTTGTAGTAAGTACAGATTTTGTATAATCACTAAAATCTGTTTGGTACCTTAACGTGTTCCCTCAGGATGGAGTCGCTCCTCTCGCACATCTGCCGGAAGACGTGGGACCGCCTGACGGAGGAAGCACACTGGCCGCACAGCGTCTCGGGCAGCCCGTCTTCTTCCTCTATCTGCAAACAACGCCACAACACTCCATTAATGCTGGCAGACGACAACATCAACCTCCCCAACCGGAGAGGCAGATAGAATAGTAAAGAAGAACAAAGAAGTAACCTGTAGACTGGTGAGTTCGGCCATCATGTTGTGCAGGCCGCCTGCGTACAGGTCATGCAGGTTGGAGGTGCCCAGGCAAGCGCGACACAGTGAGCGCAGACGCAGAGGGCCCGACAGTACCCCGGTACTAGCTCCAGAGCCGGCCGGGCGATCCATACTCAGCTGCAACAAACACATATTCAGCTTCATCCACTGCCAACAAGTCAATATGTAAACAGTTTGCAATAGATAAGAATTGAAATAAGGCAAACATATCCGCGGAACAAATAGCAATATTAAAATTCCCCCTACTGCCATCATTATAGTGGGAAAATGTTTCTGCAAAGATTACCAGTATTTCTTACCCTGTGTTGGAATAACACAGACCGTACAGCGCAATGGTAATAATGTCCATACTTAAAAGAAGGAACTCCAGTACAATATTTTTAATCAATAATGACGTTCAAAATTAAATACCAGTATTTTTTTTTTTCTTAAGTCGGTCAAATGTCAAAACAAGGATGAGTTTTACTGTACATAATTTTATATTTTATTCACGGTAAACCATAACTAAACATAAGTAATAAAATTTTGTACCATTTTAGAAAACACAAAGAATAATAATAGTATTGAGTATTAAAAATGTCATAATATCCGTATTGATAATTGGTTTGATCATAAATACTCCATTTTTTTTCAATAATAATAGTTGTTTATATTGAATAACAATTATGGAGCTTAAAGTGACCCAAGTTAATAAAAAAAAACAAAAATGTCCACACTAATCCTAGAACTGAGTGCGCTCGTGAAATCAGATGTTCTAAATGCAATGGTACCAACATAACACGGTGTTTTGATGAGATGATTTTTTTATTCACTTTTAAATAACGAGTTATAAATTCTACGTAAAATTATATATAATGAAAATTGTATATTCAGAATCGGCGTTTGCTGATCTATATTTTTAAATGGAGTTCCGTAGTGAGTGTCAATAAATCGGCGTTCATTGTAATATAATAATCTAGGTTCGTACAACACATGTAAAAGTATAGGCACAATTGTGTATGGTTTACATCACCTACTTCACCGGGTGAAACCTGTTCTGAGGTAGGCGACAGGATGTACAATAAAAAATTTCAATGTGATGTTATGACAGATCAGATAATGTCAAACTCAAATATTTGAAACGCGTTACGTGAAACATAGTAATAATAATAATAAGTGGATGATTTTTATAGCGTCGTTTTTGTGAAAAATCACCTCAAGTCGCTGTTTCCTATTCTTTACCTAATAATGTACAAACAGATACAGAAAAAACATACTTACCTGCAGCTGGCAGGTCGCTTCAGATGAACAGAGTTTTATTAGACAATTTTAGCATATAAATGATATTTTTACAGTTGCTATTTTATCCTCCTTTTCTATTGATGTTACATTTATTAGAATATTGGAGGCACAAGAAGAGTTGGTATTTATTTGAAATATTTACAGTGTTGCGGGCTGTGAACGCATTTGTGCACCGAATCGCGTTTTAAACTTATTCTATAAGTGACTTTAGGTAAGCACTAACCGGCTAGCCTAGCTAAGTAATTTACATGTACATTTCTTCCATTTATGGATATGATTGTCATATTTCTGAAACATACGTAGGACGGTCAGAAATGATCATTTTTCTGAGTTTATTTCATGGTTTGTATTCCTGACAGTTTGAAGTTAGCCGTCACAGGCTGAAACCGGTCACGGTCAAAAATAAAAGTGGAATAAAGTTTAAAAAATGTTTATTATTCAATCGTTACAATGAAATGTAATGAAAACACCCCAACCGGAAGCTAACTAATGTCGTGGGTACGCTTATAAAAAAATGGATGTATAAATGTTAATATACATTTATATTAAAAATAAATTTTGTTCGTTAATTCCTATAAACGTAATTTTGGAGAAAAATTTCCACGGGAACATTAACTTGAGAGTTTTTTAGCATCCCTGGGAAACTGGCACAAATCAGGCGGTAAATTAAAAAAAAAAATTACATTTCGCAACAGGCCCACCCTCTTTAATATATTTAACCACATTGGTTGCAATCAATGACGAACATAACTACGTCAACTCTATAAATGAAACAGAGATTTCTTACTAATACAATACAATCAAAATTGAACAATACATTTGTAAGTTGGTGTAAAACCATTACCGTCAAAAACATGATTTTTCGTAAACAGGGGCATTAATATATTACTCTGTGGCATAGATTCTAAAATAACATTAAACGTTTATTTAGAATCTCGGTATATTGTGACATATCTTCAAAAATAACAAGTCCCTAACCTCAAAACACAAACACGAATGGTTTCATAGGAAAACGTGGCTATACTCTATTAAATTATAAAACAATCAGCAAAAGGCATAAATAAAAGTATGGCTGTTAATCAGAAATCGGAAAAACACGAATCCACTCACATACAGGGAGAATAGCGAGGAATATTGTCAGCGACAGCGGATGAAGGAAAAACGTCAGATGAATTTACCATAGACAACGGACAACTACATGTAAGGCCATAAACAAAAAACATCAACTAATCAATAGGACCTACTTATCCACAGTTGAGCGCAGAGTAAAGAAAATTATCAAGAAATATATCGCGTAATTAAAAGAAAATAACAATATTTTCTAGTGATTTAAGAAGATCAATATTCAATTTATATGTATGTGAAAAGTAGAAACAAAATATTAAATTCTATTTTCGTCCGGTAAAATTAGATTTGAAATAAAATCACTCACCCATCATTGCCGTGAAAAATAAAAAGCACCATGTTTTTAATGAAAATAGGGACATTGAAAAAATCAGTATTATTACATTTTATTTTTTGTGGACTCCTGATCAGGTAATAATTATGGTAATTCCAAAACAATAAGTTATTGAGATGGTTTCTCGTTATTACTAAATCTAGACATAAAAGCAAAGAGATTAAAAAAAAATATTTGCATGCTTTTTGCTGTGCACTTACGTACAAAAATATTGATGTTAGACTTGAAGTTCAGTACCTCCTTAAAATAAACCCCATTTTCTAGTCTAGTCTCGTATAGTGACTTCCAGACGAGCGGGTGACGCCAAATTCCTAGCCAAAAAGAGGCGTGGTCACGGGAAAGGAGAACGGAATTAGTAGACCTTGTATTTCCGGTCAAAATCAAACGTGTAGCGGTTGCCATCGGGCCGGCCAATAGTGTGACCGATGGCAAAAATATATTAGTCGAGTTTCTAGTTTTTGACTTGACAATAATGGCAATACTCCTTGTATCCGCTGAGCGAAGCGGTCTTGAAATTTGTAATTTCGCTTTGGAAATGGCGCTTTATTTATCGCTTTTAATTAAAAAATGATACATACCTGTGTTCGATACAAACCTTAGATAGATGAATATTTTAATTAATTTTTTTCCTAAAATCAGGTTAATTTTAAAATTATTTTATTCGATTCGAATTTCCTGTGGTAATTCGCTAAAGAAATACCCCTCTGAACAAGTCTGTCTAATGATTCGAAGAGTTGATAGGTATATTTTTTAATTTTATTTATTCTTATTTATAGTTTTTGGTACACAGCTTAGATTATTTTCGACTACCAAACTAGACACATGCCCATATTATGGTTATCGACATATTACGATATATTTTTTTACAAATAATATACCCGTATTATATTAACTTTTTTGTTTATAAAAAGTAAATTAAAATTGCATTTTATCATATGTGATATATAACCCCTAATTAAGCAAAATATACCTAAAACAGGAGTTCTTTTTGGATTATTAATATTAATATAATATCCATTGTAGCTGTCAAGTGTCAGCGGAAAGTTTTTGTTTTTGTGTTGAACACGGAGGTGTTCGCGTAAGGTGCGTGCGCTCCCGCAGACGTTCATGTGATTACTGACAAATCTAGCAACTAGGAGTGAGCCATGGGACATACACTCCCAGCTATTTTCATATGACCCCTGGTGAAATCTGCCGTGTGGCGGCAAAACACAATTTCGATCAGGTCACCCAGCAATTAGGCCACCCGCTCGTTCGTAAGCCACTTTAATGTATTCTAATCTTCCACATGGGAATAACAATATCATTGGGATCCCTTATTATAAGAAAATCGAGAAATCCTTTGTTTCTCTCTTTGGTAACAGATGTGTAACTGTGACGTCAGTACGGTGATCATTAAATGCACGTCTCTTATAAGTATAAGGCTGCTCTCTGACGGTCCGGTGAGGAAAGAACTTTTCACTCGCTACTGGAGACACAATGGTCCCACAATGGACTGCGTTGCAAACCGTTACCTCACTTTAGCAAACTTAACTTTTCTCTAGAGTGTCTGCAGTAACGAGTGAAATATTCGTTCCTCTCCGGACCGTCAGAGAGCAGCCTAATAATGATAAGATAACTTCTATAGCGTCGTTTTCGTGAAAATTCGTTAATTCAACTCACTCGCGGTGCAGAGCCTGGGCGGTCTTTGCAGTAGAACTCCGAATGGCGGAGATCGTACTTCCTTCTGGGACGGAAGCGTAACACTCACTGTCGTCAGAGGGCCTGGGCCGCCTCTCCGAAGGGCGAGAATAGGTACCTTCCTGGGAGGAAGCCTAAAACCGACCTAAAAAGACCCTGTTGCCTGTGGCCATCTTTAGGGATCTTTTTATGACTCGTATTGTCTGGCGGCCGCTCATTTACTACACGCTTATTTCCTTTTAGGTTTTATTGCTGTCATTTTGTAAAATAATACCGACTTTCTCTCTGCTTTCGAAATGCTAGCTAAGGGTCCTTTACGATGACTCTAAGCTTTATGATGGTTTACGGCTTGAACAAAATCCACGCGGCTAGCCTTTATGCAATTTTTTATGGCCTGTCTAGTCTCTGACTTATTAAGAATTGAAATGCACGTGTTTAGAAACTAAGTATGTCTGAATTCGACCATTACTTATGGGTAATACCAAAGGATATATCAAGTGTATATCCCAACATTCTAAATATAAATTACATTGATCAATTCAAATCACTGGGATTGTCATTCAATGTCATTATATTGTTTAGTTGTGCGACATATTTCTATAGTCAATCCAATCTTAGAACGACCTACGGACGCGCATATCTCCCCGTCCCTTCACCCTGACACTTTCTCCGTCACTTGTGCAGACGTTAACCCATTAATACCCACTATTTAAATAAATTAATTAATATTATTTAATTTTAATTACCCACTTACGCACAAAAAATTAACACGATTTACGCATTTAAATAATGATGGTGATAGTATTACAATATACATATTGCATTTAATGTGGCATCAGATTCATCAAATCGGCTAAGGAATTAATCCGAAGTTGAAAATATGATCATTGCCATTAAAAAAAAAACTATTATGACTCAAATGATTCACTTGAAACGTCAATAGCCAACGAATCATCATTGTTGTCATCAAGTTCATCAACAATATTATCGACATTCCAAAATTTTTGTTCGATCCCAATCATATTACATCTACCTTCTCACTTATTTTATACTTATGTTATTATATTATGCACTAAACTACTTCTTATACTCTTTTGTACAACCTGCTGTCATAATGTAACCACAGGATAAACTATTATTCATTGTGATAATTACGCTGTAACTACATACTGTTATATTGTATCTACCTACTTCTTTTCTACCTATTTATTATTTTATGTGTACATTATTGTATTCCCTTGTAAAACTTTGTGATAAATGTATCAACATGTAAAAGCCTTCTAGGCGTGAATAAATAAATAAATAAAAATTACCCCAATGCTCTGGCGTAACTTTTTAGATTCCTTCTTGCATGAGTGTTCTCACATCACTTATCTTGAAGGAGGTATTGTTGACTTTTACGTAGTGTTTTACCATCGACAATAATTCGATCGGGTTTAATTCGCAATGATAGGGAGGTAATCGGAGCACAGTTTTGTTTGCTTCGCTCGCAGTGACATCTACCACATACTTGTCATATATCCCCCTGTACGAGCTGGCAACCCGCAACAATTCCGCTTTGATCATTGTCGTGTCAACATTTACTTCTCCTTTTTCTTCAAGCCACTTAATAATGTCACCTTTTTTCCACTGTTTAGTTGGAAGCTTGTCTAATTTGACAGAATGATACGGGGCATTATCCATTACTATGCAACAAACTTCATCAAGAGATGGCAAAATATTTTTAAACCATTCCAAAAATGTTTCCCCATTCATTTCGCCTTGATAATCTGCAGAATTTTTTAAATTAAAAAATTAACAGACCGTTTGGAACAAATCCTGCGTCACTTCCGATGTGTAACACTATTAACCGTTTTCCCTTACCTGTTGGATTAGAGGGTCCCACGGAAAGGCCGCGTGCGAAAGCATCTCGTCTCTATTTAATGGTATTATCAACCCGATTTTTATTATACATCACCTGGATTAATCCAAGTTTCATCCAGGTAGTATATCGTACGACCTTAGCTACGGTGTCTCTCGATAGCTCGTAAATAATGTCTACGCCAAAGAATTAAATCTTCACGCTCCCTCAACAAACTGTCATGTTTTCGATTGCAATATTGAAAACCCAATTCTTTTACTATCTTATGGAAAGTGCTGCGATTAAAATTTTGTAAGGAATCATCGTCGTTAACTGCCTGCAAAACTTTGTTGATTGAAGGATACTGTTTATTAAAATAAAAGGAATGAACTTTTGATCGAATGGCATTTTTGTCGATTTTGGTAAATATGCTCAGTCGCTGTCTCTTTTTATTTGGTGATTTAACTTAACCAGTTCTGACATATCGTAACAATGTATTTTTTACGGTATTTACACCAATACCAGTCTGCTCAGAAATTGAGTGAATGGCAAATGTTTGCGACATATAAGGGTCCTCAGATATTATTTTTTTGTGCATATTTACTATCATCCTGCGTTGAGGTTTGTGTACCACCTATAAAAGAAAATAAAAACTGACATTCTGTAATGTTATACAGTACAGTATTTACATTCTACATCATTGATTTATAAAAATGCACTATTGCAACCTGAATAGACATAAATGAAATACATAAATATTGTTCACTTGTCCTCTTTTGTTCTTTAAAATTGGTGATAATGACCTTAGCTGAATATTCATTTTACCTCACGGAGAGAAAGGGTTAATTCTTCAGAAGCGCGGGCACACAGCTAAACAGTCTGCGACGTACTGAATTGGCATAGCGTAGCCGCAAGCCGTGCGCGGGGTGATCCGACGAAGGCGGGAGGGTCGGGTATGCGTAGTACGAACGAAATTTCGAACCACCGTTGGTTGTTTTTACGTTGGACAGACGATATATAGCTTTCCGAAAATATACTGGATAAATAGGTACTATTGATTAGTTAGTTATATTTTTATAGCCTTTTGCGCAGTTGTCCTTTGTCTATGGTGAAATTCATCTGACGTTTTCCACACGCTGCCGCCGATCCGTATGTGCGTAGATTAGTGTTTTACGATTTCTGATAAACAGACATACTATCATTTATGTCTTTTGCTGATTGTTACATAATTTAAGAATGTATAGCTACGTTTTCCTATGAAACCATGTATGTTTGTGTTTTGAGGTTATGTTAATATTATTTTTGAAAGTTTGTTACAACAGACCTTCTAAATACTCATTTTTATGTTATTTTAAAATCTATATTAGATAATACTAAACCAATGCGCTTGTTTACATAAATGTCATGTTTTAGCGGATAATACTGGTAAACCAACTTCCGAATGTAATAATAAATAATAAATGTAATAATAACCTATTTCGTTTTCGTGTTGAATCAAGAAATCACTTCTTTTTTTTAAATATATTTATTTTATTGTTATCTTCGTGATTGATTGCAACCGATAAGGTCAAATATATTACGGAGGGTGGCCTGCGGTGAAATTCCTTATTTTTTCAAAGTGTCCACCTGACTTATGCCAGTTCTTGTTAAATATTTAAAGTTGGGACCCAGTTGAAAAACTCATAATTTTAAAAAAAGAATAACTCTTTTAGATTCATGAAAATAACCAATTGTCCCAACTGGAAATATTGACAAATCTCTATACATCCATGCAAATATGCATCCTGATTTATAAATCAGATTGCCTATTATTTGTTTTGAAGGCGGATTAAAATGATAAATAACAATTATGTGCAAACCACTATATGTGGTTATAGATTTACACATTAAAAAAAAAACATGTTTTGGTGGTTTATACAAAATATTTCATTTTCTTTTTTCAAAATGACCAAAATGTAATTTTACGTCTATTGAAGAATTTTTTAATGACAATATTATGTTTCAGATATATTTTTTGGGCTTCAATCAATTATCATAAAGCTACCACAGCAGCGTCATGGATCTACTAAACCCAGAGAGTGTTTCCATCAAGACGGAACCAGGACCCCAGGAAGAAGGTGGAGGTGAAATTCCATATGCGGATATAGATGTCGACCTCCCAGATGTGAAGCCGTGTGCAGAGAATACTCTGAAATCTAGTAACCACATTTATAAAAATAAAACAATTGGGTTGTGGGCCAGATCGGGACAGGCCGGTTATCGGATACCCCTTGACCTCTCCAGGCAGACTCTTTCGAACCGTCACCTTGGACCGCAGTTGAAGGAATGAGTTCATACGTCCACATGATAGACGCACAGATTCCTAACCACCTCTCAAATCCTTATTCTTCGGGAACGTCTACTCCTTCCTTTTCTTTTCAATACCCTCATCACAAAATCCCCAAAGATGACATTGGACCTGATGAGAATTATTTGCTTCCGTGGCTCTTGTGTTATTGTAACAATATATGTGTGTATATATCAACGTACGTATTGTTGTTTTGTTATTCCAGATAGCATTAATGTGGAGACTGTTCCCATTAAGGCAGAATCAGGACCCCGAGAAGAAAGAAGGGGAATTACTTATACGGAAATAGACATAGACCTACTGGATGTTAAAAAAGAATGCTTAGAACAATCCGCAAGCATTACCCAGTCAGCAGGTAGGCAATAGATTTTGTTTGTTAAAATTAAAAAATTGTAAGTGCATAATTATTGTTTATCATGAATTTGACTACTTACACTTATGATGCCTTTTCCGTAATCTTTTTCAGACTTGTTGACGAGCCTGAAGACCCTTCCTGGGGAAAAATCTTACTCTTGTCCCCATTGCAATTTCTCCCGCTCACGAAAGTCGGTATTAGATCTGCACCTGCGCACCCATACCGGGGTAAAACCTTTTTCGTGTTCCGACTGCAATTACTCATTTTCTCAAAAGCCACATTTAACAAGTCACATGCTGACTCACAGTGGAGAAAAACCCTTTTCATGTCCCGACTGCAACTATTCATGTTCTCAAAGGGGAAATCTGAATAAACATATGCTTGTTCACAAAGGAGAAAAAGCTTTTTCGTGTCCCGACTGCAACTATACATGTTCCCGAAAGGAATATTTGAAGACACATCTGCTTGTCCACAATGGAGAAAGAACTTTTTCATGTCCCGACTGCAACCATTCATTTACTCGAAAGTCACATTTGACGAATCACATGTTGACTCACAGTGGAGAAAAACTTTTTTCATGTCCCGACTGTAACTATTCATGTTCTCGAAAGGGAGATTTGAAGAAACATATGTTTGTTCACAGTGGAGAAAAAGCTTTTTCATGTCCGGAATGCAGCTATTCATTTTCTCGGAAGTCATATTTGACGAATCACATGTTAACTCACAGTGGAGAAAAAGCTTTTTCATGTCGCGACTGCAGCTATTCATGTTCTCGAAAGGAAAGTTTGAAGACACACGTGCTGGTTCACAGCGGAGAAAAACCCTTTTCATGTCCCGTCTGCAAATATGCATGTTCTCGAAAGGAAAGTTTGAAGACACATATGGTTGTTCACAATGGAGAAAAAGCTTTTTTATGTCCCGACTGTAACTATTCATCTTCTCGGAAGGCAGATTTGAAGACACATATGCTTGTTCACAATGGAGAAAAACCTTTTTCATGTCCCGACTGTAACTATTCATGTTCTCGGAAGGGAGATTTGAAGAAACATATGCTTATTCACAGTGGAAAAAAAAACTTTTTTCATCTTCCGAGTGTAGCTATTTATTTTCTCGAAAATCACATTTGACGAGTCATACGTTTACTCACAGCGGAGAAAAATGTTTTTCATGTTCCGACTGCAGTTCATCTTCTCGACAGAGCCATTGAAGACGTATATGCTGATTCACTATGCAGAAAAAACTTTTTTATGTTCTAATTGCAGTTGTTCGTATACTCGAAAGTCATATTTGATGAGACACATGTTGACTCATAGCTGAGAAAAACCTTTTTCATATTACAACGAAGTGAATCTTTACAAAAGGAAATTCGAAGAAACACATGCTGACTCATAGTGGAGAAAAACCTTTTTCATGTTCCGACTGTACACCATGTTCACTGAAGGTATATTTATAGCGTCACATGATTACTTATGAGAGAAGGAAACTCTTTTCATGTTCCAGCTGTACATATTCATGCCCACATTAATGCACGTAGTGGGTCAGCCGACAGCGAAAAACCTCCCTTTATGATATAAAATTGATGATAAAATAATTCCGGTTTTCGTTCTACACACCGCGAGTAATTTTTGGAGACACTCTGGTTCTGATGATGCTTTACGACTCATTGGATGGGAGTTGGTTTGGGAGTGGGTCGGTTATAGTCCACGCCAGCGGAAATCTTCCCTCATGTTGGGGACAGTTTAGTTGATTTTCTGAAATTTCTCATATGGCTACTACATGAGGCTCTATTCTACTGACTTTCTTTACGATATATATTTATTATATAGACCACTGAGGGTTTTTACAAGATAATATTATAAAAGTGATAAAGGAGCATACATCGAGCATAGTGGATATGCTCGTCATGAACCGTGTCCGGGTCAGACGGGATGTCATAGAGATGAATGGCATATCATGGAGAGCATTAAATCGTATGTTCCCAATGGTTATAGTGAATCAGTTGAAATATCTCAAAAATAATAATTTTATATGGGTATGGATTTACATCATTTAGGTTTTTTGTTTTGGTGCCACGTGAGGATTTTGTCATGGAGTCCTAAATAATGAATTGAACTGAAATGATTTTAAATTTTGGCTTGCATTATTTATACCTCGCATGATGGAAATATCCCTATCCATAAAGTTACGACTTTTTCTTTACTGTCGTTACAGCGGAGAGATCTCTACGCTATATCTAAGTTTTTTTTACCATCACTCGCCCTATAATGTCGCTAAATTTAGACAAACAATACAGTATTATATCGCATAACTATTTAATGTATTAAATAATTTATGTACATTTTTTATATTTCTCTACCTCCCCCCCCCCCACCAACGCCTGCCCCCTCCTACAACCATGCCGCGATAAACTCACGCTACCTTATTACGAGATATAAAACAAATTATATACCACAACGACAAACAATCTCTCACAACAAGTCAGAGAAACTTTTTGTGGAGTTTCTTCAGCTCGCAATTGAAAATGTCCACATCTGATATCATATTATTGTAGTTATTAAATAGTCTACAATATTGGAGAAAATTCTATTAAAAAACAACTTCTCTTTCATTCAGAAGACAATGAAATATTTTAAGAAAATAGTATAGTTTTAAGGAGAACTTGGGATAAAAAAATATATCTGAATGCTCCGCTGCTCGACCAAGTCAATAAGCCAAAATATACCGGTTATTCCCTGATTGAAGACCTACATCTTTTGAACAAAGACACATTAAATTCCATGTTGAGATATAAAACTGTTGAGATAAAATATATATATAAAACCTTCCAAATAAAAAATAAACTTACAAAACTAAAGAAGAACAATTCGGTGAGTATTCGAAATGTATTTAAAAAAGTACATCGAATAAGTATTTTCCGAGATATTAAATAATTTCTGTCAAATTGCCTGCCACGAAGAACTGAATATATTTAAAACTAAAGTCAAAATATGGCTGAGAGAACTGAGGCATAATCAACTTGCAAACATTATATAGACAATTAAATAATTAAAAAATATACTTTGTTTACACAACTTATATAAATATTAATTGATAAACTAAGTTTTTAAGGAATTTTGTGCATAGTACCAGGGAGTATAATGATTTTTATGAGAAACAATAATTATTAATGCAAAACTTCGCCAAGGATTAATGGCCTTGTACTGAGTGTTTCATTCTGTAATAGTTTTTTTTATTATATTTCACCTGTAAACAACCAGCACATTGGTGAGCATGGCTGGAAATCCCTCACTGGGGTGGCGTCGAGACAAATTATGTCTTCATTTTATTGGTGAAAAATGTTAACTTGGCGGGTTGCGATAAGCCGACGTAGCTCAACGGTAGAGCATCTAACCGGACATTAGAAGGGTGCGGGTTCGAGTCCTGCCGGCGACATTTATCTTTGCTCGGAAGGTTTTTTCAATTTGGATGAGTGTTTCAGGCTAATAATTATTGTTTATAAAAATAATTATATAAATATCTCCACATATTTCGACAGCAATGCTGTCATCCTCAGGAATATATGAATACTAAGTTAATTCCTGGGGATGACAGCATTGGTGTCGAAACATGTGGGGATATTTAAATATTTTTATATAAGTGGTGTAAACAAAGCACATTTTCAATTATTGAACTAATAAAGACCCCACAAAGTTCCCAATCGTTTGAAGAAATTATATTAAGAAGACAATTTAAGACAACTAGAAAAAAAGTGCAGGCCTCCTCAGAACTGTTCTCTCCTAGTAAGTAAAAATGTTGAAAAGGGCTACCTACATTATAATATTTGAGTCAGATTTGCTTTCCTACAATCTTTTTTACCGTGTTTTAATGACCCCCCTCGTTTCGTACTATACTCGTATGTTTATATGCGGTTCCGTTTTAATTAAAAGATTTTACGTGTGATTTTCTAAAGTTTTTCGTGCTTGTTCTTTCTTCGAATACGTAGACATGATAAAATTGATGCAGTGAGATACACTTTTTTCCAAGTTGGAAAAATTTAGTTTCTTGAAACAAAAATCAGTGCTCGTCCTCAATGGAACTTTAAGAAAAAAACGATTGGTTTCTGGATCTTTGCTAAAGGCTTCAGGCAAGTATTTGTGGCACTACCCTAACTGATAATACCATACTCGAGAGATGACAATACAAGAGCACAGTAAACTTGCCTTAGTTGTTTTCTATTCAGTATAGACCTAACCTTAAAACCTTCAGCCTTTAATTTAGCCTAAAAATGGTTATATTTTTGTTTGTAAGAAGTTAGTTGACATCCCAGTAATCCTTCAAAAATTTTAGAGAGCAACACATATTGATGCGTAGGTGGAAATTTCAGTGATCATCCTTTAAAATTGTGTGATAATACTCCACTTTAGGATATTTAGAAAATATCCCTGAGTGAAGATTTTATTAATTGGTATATTTGATGGAAAAGTTAGTTGACATTTTAACGATTTCAGTAGTTTACTTGGTATTTTGTCATGGTCGGGTGATGTCCTGGCAGGTACCTATTTAAGAAAGAATTTCGGGTAAGTTTCTTGGAGATTATCATCTGATGGTGTAGGTCTTATGATGAAATTATTTGTTATCTTTAATTTTACTGGCAAATTTTGTTCCGATTTTGTAAAGAAATGCATGGTCGGCAATACTTGCCGGTGCCAAGTTAAAATTTGGTATTTTGATAATTAATTGTTAGTTTCTCAATCCGATTTTCCCTAAATTGTTTTCAGTAAGTTATTTCCTTACAATTTTGAAAAAAAAAACGTGAGTCATTACTACACTCAATGATATATCTTAAGTAGGATATATTATTTGCATGTTTAAGTAGTTAACTACATGTATTTCTGTATTAATTGAAATTATTTGGATCGTTCCTAATTTCTTCATGTAGTAAATACATTTCCTGCTTGTCTTACTAACCATCGCGCCGTTTCCCCGCAGGGGTAGGCAGAGAGGACGGACCGCCAAACAACTCGATCTTGGCATACACATCTTGCTTCATTCACATTCATACAACGCCTCATACATTCTCTTCTGTTATTCCGACTTCTGACATGGCCCGACTCGAGTATTTGATTCACTTGATCGTGCCATGTCTTCCTCGGGCGTCCCCGGGCTCTTCTTCCATTCACATTCGCGTCATATATTCTCCTTACACTCCTTTCTTCGTTCATTCGCTCTACATGCCCAAACAATCTAAGCGTCCCTTTCTTAATCTTGCTCACTACGCTTACATCAGCCTTGCTTTCTTTACGAATCTCAACATTTTTCACTCGATCATACATGGTTTTACCACACATTCGTCTCAGAGATCTTATTTCTACAGCATTCAGTCTACTTTCATCCTTCCTCTGCCAGTTCCATGCCTCACTGCCATACATCAAGGTCGGTATCAGCACTCCATTGTGGACTGCTAGCTTCGCTTCCTTGGACAAATTCTCTTTTGTTTTGTAATTTCTACGACGGTAGAAAATATCGGTTAATTTGTTTTAACGATTTTTTCGACAGCTTAGTAATACTTAATGGATAAAATAAAGTCCAACTGTGGCTCAGTTCAATTTGGAAAACGTTAGAAATGGAGTCGCAAGCAATATGAATAGAGTGATAGGATAGAATGTTCTCGTCTAGAAAATATCAGCATCAGAACTAACCAATAACTATCACAAGCATGGGGCGGTTGAGTTAGTGATAGATATTGGGGTGAATTAGTGTCTTGAAACTTGCTGATATAGAACTATAATAGTTATCACCTGATCAAGAAACTGTAAAAATTCTGAACAAAGGAAAATGCAATAAATACTCTAGAAAAAATGTAAGTCAATTCATCTGAAGCAATTTTATTTTCCCTGTAAAACAAACGTAAAGGGTATATCCCTACATTACACATACATGTTTAGGTAATTTCAAATCACTGGGATAGCTGTTCAATGTTTTTATATTGTTTTAATTGTGCGATATATTTCTGGATAGTTTTCTGAACTGTTACAAAAATGAAAGATAAATAGGTACTGTTAATTAGATTGCGTCATTTATTTATGGCCGCATGCGTAGTTGTCCATTGTCTATGGTAAAATTCATCTGACGCTTTCCATGCTGGCACTAGCAATATTTCTCATCATTCTCCCCGTATGTGAGTAGATTCTTATTTTAAGATTTCTGATTAACAGCCATACTTTTATTTATGCCTTTTGCTGATTGTTATATAATTTAACAGTGTATAGCCACGTTTTCCTATGAATCCATTGATGTTTGTGTTTTGAGGTTATGTTCATGTTATTTTTGAAGGTTTGTCACAACAGAACGACTTCAAAATACCCTTTGTTATGTTATTTTAATATCTATATTAGAGAGTAATATACTAATGCCCTTGTTTACAAAAAAACATGTTTTAGCTGATAATTATTTTAAACCAACCAGCAAATGTATTGACAAAGTTATTTTCGCGTTGAAACAACAAATCGCTGTCCCATTTATAGAGTTAACGTACTTATCTTTTTTATTGTTTTTTTCGTCATTGATTGCAACCAAGAAGGTAAACTATATTAAGTCGGGTGGCCAGTAGCGAAATATTAAGCAGTTTTTTTTTAATTGACCAGTTGACTTGTGCCAGTTCTCCGGTGTTTGTAAAAAAATCTCTTAAATTGATGTGGTTCCCGGAATTTTTCCTAGAAAAAATGACGTTTATAGGAATTTAAAATTTGTACATCTAGTTTTATAAGAAACGCGTACCCACGCTATTAGTGGGACGAGTCTGATGTTGGAGTGCTTTAACGACATCGCATTGATATTCCTTTTGTATAATTCCTATGTCTTCCGGAGACCTCGGAGGTCAAGTTGTAGTACACTATATTTTGTCTTAAAAATCTACCTTATATCGGCTTTAATTCAATCCAGTCCTGATGCAAATATGCATCCCGATTTATAAACCAGATTTCCTATTATTTGTATTGACCGCGTTTTAATGTTCTGACAGAATTTTCCAACCGAAACAAAATATTAAAATGAAAAATAAATACATGTTTAAAGAAAAATGGTTTACACAAATAATTCTTTTTCGTTTTATTAAAATTGACGACACAGAATAATTTTACGTCTATTAAAGAGTTTTTTTAAAATTTGGTATTATAATTTATCTGAACAATGTTCTGTTTCAGATGTATTTTATGGGCTTCAACCAATTACCATAACGCTACCACAGCAGCGTCATGGATCTACTAAACCCAGAGAGTGTTTCCATCAAGACGGAACCAGGCCTCCAGGGAGAAGGTGACGGTGAAATCCCATACGCTGATATTTATTTATTTATTATTTTAATTTTTTTTTATTTATTCATTCATATATCCATACATACATTCATTAATTCATTGATTCATTCTTTCATTTATTTGTTTATAGTTAGCACAATTATATAACACATAGATAAAACAAATATAGATTCAAAAGCGTTATAATTAGGAACATATTGTTATAACGTAATACTTAGTTCGTGCTTAAAATTATTGTAGGTCATGTAAAAAATATCCACATAACCTGCCAGGCAGCTACTTAACTCAGTAAGTCTTCGCAGAAGCATCACCGTTGGTAAGTTAGTTCTGCACCCGGAAGAAACAACTGCCTGTGTTGGCGGCCTCGTGTGAAATTTTCACGGACATAAAATCCTATTTCAGCCAGGATGTCAGGTATTGATAATACATCGTTCAATACTTTATGAGCCACAAGCAGTAATGCTATATCCCTGCTTGAACTTAGGCTGCAAATACCCAGCATTCCCGAGATAAATGCTGTTGAAAACAGCCTTGGGTAAAAACCGAACTCCGTCATGTAGAGGAATCGTAAGAACTTCTTGTGGATTTTCTCGACCATTAGTACATAGACGGTGTCTTCTGGCCCCCATACCTGAGATCCTCTGGAGAATGCTACGCACTAAACTGAAGTATAGCAGCCTTATAACTAACTGCAAGGTTTGTCAACAACTTCAAGAACAAGTGATTAACCTTTTCGAAAGCCTTCGCAAAGTCGTGATATGATGTGTCATCTTGCTCATTGTTATCGAGTGCTCTCGCGACGTAATCTGTAAATATAAATGTCTAAATCCATATTGCTGCTCAATCAAAAATGGTTCAACTTTGAAGTATACATATTAGTGGATACTCATTTCCCGTATCTTATCAGGTGCGGAAAGAATAGCTACGGGTCGGTGGTTGGTTGCTTGACACTTAGCACAATCTTTGTGTAAAGGGGTGACCTTTGAAAGCTTCCATAGTTAGGGAAAAATTCCATTTTTGATAGTGAGATTAAATATATATGAAGTGGCCTAGATTATGGTTTGGAACATCACTTAATAACAAAGGGTGGGATTACATCAGGACCAAACAATGTTTTTGGTTTAAATTTTTTAACCGCTAAACCAAAATCCACGACGTCGACGTTTTCAACAGCAATATTTTAAGCAAATGTTGTTCCAGATAGCCCTTGCACAAAATATTCAAAATCAACTTTTTCCTGATAATGGGCAGATTTAAAATACTTTGCGGAAACTTCCGGCGTGTCGGCTCCTTTGTGTGTACAATCATTCAAGTTAATATGACTTAAAAAACCCTGTCGCATTTCTTATTGGAAATGTATTTCCAGGAGGACTTCGGATCGTGTTTGACATTATTTTCTACATTAAAACGTAGTAATAACTACAATATTTACATATTTATATTTACACGTAATATTTATTGGCAATGGAAATACTAGGTTTAATTCTACTACGATAACATTTGAACAACTCATGTTCACTTTCCAACCCTGATCGTTTCCACCGCCGGTAGTGTATGAACTTTGTCTTTATTTCCCCGATAATCTCACGTGTACACCATCTAGGATAGTTTTCATTTCGCCGTGCTTTCTTTCTTGAAAAATATTGATAAAAATACGCGTGTTGTAGAAATATTTCACCGTCTCGTCAACATTGAAAACCTCTAAGATAGCCTGCCAATTGTGGTCACGCAGTTGACTGTATAGCTTCTCAAAGTCTCTTTGTTGAAATTCCAACCACGGAAGTTATCTTTAGAATGAATATGGAGATTTTTTAACGGCCTGACATGCTTAAAGCTAATTTATGACAAAAGTGTTGGATGATAATTATCCTCGGAAACAAGACGGAAATCAGACTTTTTACGAACATATTAAAAGTACTTAAAACTAGATCTAAAGTGCGATCACACGAGTTCAACACTGTTTTCAACTGTTTCAGTTGAAAAAGAATTACATATGAAAGTTCCATGTTTACAGCACGTGGATTTTGTGATGAATTGATATTAAAATCACCAATCACAAAATTTTTTTATCGGGCATATAGCTTAAATTACTAATTAACATTTCAAAAATAATCATATAAACATTGGTTTTAGAGTTGGGTGGGATATAAATAGCACAGATAAATAAACATACGTCTTGAATAATGACTTTGACCCATAAATTTTCATCTCCCGTTTCCAAATGGAAGTCGTTCAGCTCGCACGTTTTCTTCATTTAGCAGCGCCAACAGGAAACCGCCACGTCGTGTTTGACCAGTGCTACTGTCTTTTCGGAAAACGATAAATTTACTGTCGAAAATCTGCACATTAAAAATTGACTCGTTTAGCCAATTAATAGCCTCGTAATACGATTACTTTGTGTTCTTGGTTAAGACAATTTTCTAAAAAAAATGTCGTCTTCGATCGGAGTCCTCTCACGTTTTGATACAAAAGTAATCATCGTATTTGACCTGACTTTTTGTCACTTTCTGGATTCAAAGATTTTTTTTTGTAGAACCGAAAATAACGTACAATTACTCCAGGGGGCCAAAGTTCCTCTTTTAGGACAATGTCAATTTCGTCTTCTTGACTCCTATTTTAAGCGTTGAGATTCCTTTGATAACGCCATGAACTTCTCAGCACTGCCGCTCAGATCAGTATTCGTTTTGACGTGGGCCATCACTTGCTCTACTGTCGTGTTGGGATCTAACCGAGAAACAATTATGCATTTTTGTTTAGGAATTACCTTTCTCCCACTTGTGTCATTGTTTCCGACGTAGGGAACTTTATTTTTCATGCGCACAGCTGCACTGTAGGATTTGTTAGCGGGCTGTGTGAATTCAGGGCCGGCAGATATTAGCTTCGTTATCGGATTGCCGGACGGTACCAAAGTGCTGGCGAGTGAAGCGGGCGGGACAGGCGTAATTGACTGCGACTGCGCGGCGGGAAGCACTTAAGGATCGGGGGCCTGCGCGCGAACTAAACCAGTGCTTGCATCAGGCAGTACCGGCTGTAGTAATATCGGGTCAGAAGTATGTGTTGATTCAAATATCTTGGCTGGCGTTTGTAGTGCTCTGCGGACTTTGGAGCTAGTTTGAATAGCTCCGTCACGGCCTCCCATATTATTGTTGTACTCACAAATTTTGACCGAAAGTGACACCAATATCTTGCTTTACTCTGACGTTTCATTCCGCAAATCTTCAATGATATCCGACTGCACTTCGTTCCTTCTCTGAAGTGACGCCACACTTGTGT
This sequence comes from Halesus radiatus, assembly GCA_022606495.2. Taxonomy (NCBI): domain Eukaryota; kingdom Metazoa; phylum Arthropoda; class Insecta; order Trichoptera; family Limnephilidae; genus Halesus; species Halesus radiatus. The sequence continues at coordinate 220,321 of JAHDVE020003703.1, read as the reverse complement.
TATTTTTGATTACGAATTGTCGCCACATCGCAACGATAAATAATATTATATTAGCGAAGCTCGTTAGAAATGCGTGTGCTTCGTATCCCGCGTCACTTACAGATATACATCCGACATCCAGTAAACCCATTTATAACAAACGATTGCGTTGTGGGCCGGATCGTTAAAGGCCGGTTATCGGAGACCCCTCGACCTCTCCAAGCGGACTCTTTCGAACTATCGGCTTGCACCGCAGTTCGAAATTATGAATTCATTGGCTCACATGATAGACACACAGATTCCTTCCCACCTCTCAAATCTTTATTCTTCGAAAACGTCTACTGTTTCCTTTCCTTTTTAATACCCTCAACACAAGAAAATGGTTTTCCTCAGTGCCTCTTGTGTAGATTTATTGTATATGTGTGTATATATCAACGTACGTATTGTTGTTTTATTATTCCAGGTACCATTAATGTGGAGACTGTTCCCATCAAGGCGGAACCAGGACCCCTTGAAGAAGATGAAGGGGGATTTCCTTATACGGAAATGGACATAGAACTGCTGGATGTTAAAAAAGAATGCTTAGAACAATCTAGAAGTATTACCCAGTCAGCAGGTAGAACAGAATTTTGTTTGTTGAAATTAAGAAATCGTACTTCCAAAATTTTTGCTTATTATGAATTTTGTTGTACTTTCCCTTATGATGCGTTTTCCGTAATCTTTTTCAGACTTATTTACCAACCTGAAGACGCTTCCTGAGGAAAAACCATATTCTTGTCTCCATTGTAACGACTCCTTTTCAAGCAAGTCGGCGTTAGAACCCCACCTGCGCACCCATACTGGAGAAAAACCTTTTCCATGTCCCGACTGTCAATATGCATTTTCTCGAAAGCGAGATTTGATGACACATATGCGTGTTCACAGTGGAGAAAAACCTTTTTCATGTCCCGACTGTAACTATTCATGTTCTCGAAAGTCACATTTGTCGAAACACATGTTGACACACACTGGAGAAAAATCATTTTCGTGTTCCAAATGCAACTCTTCATTTTCTGAAAAGTCAAATTTGACGAGGCACATGTTGATTCACACCGGAGAAAAAACTTTTTCGTGTCCCGACTGTAACTATTCATGTTCTCGAAAGGGATATTTGAAGACCCATATGCTTGTTCACAGTGGAGAAAAACCTTTTTCATGTTCTGAGTGTACTAATTTATTTTCTCAAAAGTCACATTTATCGAATCACATGTTGACTCACACTGGATTAAAACCTTTTTCATGTTCCGAGTGTAGGTGTATATTTTCTCGAAAATCACATTTGTCAGATCACATGTTGACTCACACTGGAGAAAAACCTTTTTCATGTTCCGAGTGTAGCTATTTATTTTCTCGCAAATCACATTTGTCGAGACACATGTTGACTCATACTGGAGAAAAAGCTTTTTCGTGTCCCGACTGTAACTATTCATGTTCTCAAAAGGGAGATTTGAAGACACATATGCTTGTTCACAGCGGAGAAAAACCTTTTTCATGTTCCGATTGTAGCTTTACATTTTCTCGAAAGGGAGATTTGAAGACACATATGCGTGTTCACAGTGGAGAAAAACCTTTTTCATGTCCCGACTGTAACTATTCATGTTCTCGAAAGGGAGATTTGAAGAAACATATGCGTGTTCATAGTGGGGAAAAACCTTTTTCATGTTCCGAGTGTACTACTTTATTTTCTCAAAAGTCACATTTATCGAGACACATGTTGACTCACACTGGAGAAAAATCATTTTCGTGTTCCAACTACAATATTCATTTTCTGAAAAGTCAAATTTGACGAAACACATGTTTTTAACCCTGGTGGAAAAGCTTATTCGTGTCAACTATTTATGTTCTCAAAAGGTAGATTTTAAGACAATTGCGTGTTCCCAGCGGAAAAAAACCTTTTTCATGTTCCGATTGTAGCTTACATTTTTTTGAAAGGGAGTTTTGAAGACACATATGCGTGTTCACAGCTGAGAAAAACCTTTTTTATGTCCCGACTGTAACTATTCATGTTCTCGAAAGGGAGGTTTAAAGACGCGTGTTCTCAGTAGAGAAAAACCTTTTTCATGTTCCGAGTGTAGTATCATGTTCTCAAAAGAGCCGTTAGAAGACATGTATGCTAGTTTACTATGGAGGCAAAACTTTTAAATGTTCTCATTGCAGTTGTTCATATACTAGAAAGTCATATTTGACGAGACACAAGTTGACTCATAATCGAGAAAAACCTTTATTATGTTCCGACTTATGTGCATCTTCATAAAAAGGAAGTACATACATTCTGAATCATAGTCGCGAAAAACCTAAATCCATCCTCCGGTTTTAACTGGTCATGTTCACTGAAGGCTCATTAGTTGCATCACATGATTACTTATTAGAGAGGGAACCCTTTTCATGCTGCAGCTGTCCGTATTCATACTCACACTAAGGCACTTGCTGACCCACAGTGAAAAAATGACCGTCTATGTGATAAAATTGAAGCTTAACCTTTTATCGACAGTCATATTTAGATCAACTTATTTGGTCGTTTGCGCCAATAAAATATTTCCGGCTTTCGTCCTACGCACCGCGAGCAATTTTTTGAGATACTCTTGTTCTCATTGGTTGAGAGTAGGTTTGAGCTCTCATGGCCTCCACCGAGGCTCTATCTTACTGACATTTTTGGATATTTGTTCCCCATATACGTCCCTAGGGGTTGTTCCCAGATAGTTTTATAATAGTGATACTGGAGTAAACATGGAGTATAGTGGATATGCTCGCAAAGAACCAAGTAAAGGTCAGACGGGATGTGCACATCGTTGCACATTGTATCTCTGTGCTATATTAAGTCGTTTTTTTTTTTTACCACAACATGCTCTTTTATTCAGCTAAATTTAGAAAACAATTTGGTAATCGATATGCTTTTAAAAAAATTATATCGCATTTTACTATTTTTTAATGTATTAAATAATTTATGTCAAATTTTATGATATTTCCCTACCATCCCCACCCCCTCCCACAACCCTGCCGCTATAAACTCACCCTACCCCTGACAGCACAGGTAATAATCAAAACATGTATTTATAATATTATAAATAGGTATGTTAGTTGTAAGGTTCTAGTTTTAAGTCATCGTCGTAAGTCATTTTGCAATAATGTATATAAAATAGGCACTTGGTCATAGACATGTATTAGTTTTAAATATATACTAGGTTTATATATATATATATATATTAGGTTTATATTCTAGTTATACCTACTTAAGTCTAAATTGTAAGTCACTAGCTATAACTTTTAGTTGGTAAGTCACTAGCTATAAGCCATAGATGTAAGTCACTAATTTCAAGTCTCAGTGGTCAATCTCTAGCCATAAGTCTTAGTTGCAAATCAATAGTTATAAGTCTTACTTATAAGCCATTAGTAATACATTTTAAGCTTTAAGGTATTGGTTGTACGTCAAGTGATATGTTATTTAAATAATTGTGTAGCGCTCTTGAGGTGATTTTCCCACGAAAATGGCGCTGTAGAATTTATCCAATTATTATTATTATTTTTACCCCGTCTTTATTGCCCAACCTCCCTTCCGAAAACTATACCCTGTCCGTATCGAACCTAAATACCGGCTGTAAAATTGCATTTATGACCAAATTCTAGAATGGGTTCTTCAATATTTTTTTTATAAATATTTGAACAAATTTAGAAAAGCAAACCGCGTAATGTGATGAAGCAATTAAAATAAATTAACCTTCTGAGCAAGGAAAGAAGCTCGCCTTCAGACTTCACACATCAAAAATAACATCAAAACTACAATTTGTTCTCTAAAATCAAATGTATATTCGGGGGATGACATAATCTCAATAAGGAACTCCAGTGACAAATATCATGACTTTAAAAATATATTTTCATATGGATCAACAAACGTCGATTCTGAATATATACAACTTTCATTATATATCATTATACGTAGAATTTATAAATCGTTATTTGAAAGTGAATAAAAAATCAGCGCCTCAAAACACCGTGTTATGTTGGTACTGTACGGGACAAGATCTGTAAACTCTTGCCGCACGTTTTTAGAAGAAGAAGATCAGGCTGGCCACTTCGACGCTTCAGAGCAGGGTAGGAAGGAAAGGGGAAATGCCTTGAAAAAGGCAAACGATTTCTTGCAAGGAGGTGGTGAGGGCGAAGAGAAAGTCACGGTCGATTTTCAGGCCGGGTGAAGATGCAGGCGAAGTAGGTAGAAGGCGTGTTGAATCCGTAAGAATACTCTGATTTTTAGAAATGTACTCGTCGTTCAAGTACTTCGGTGCGATACCGTGCGGCGAATCGGGCAGTTTGAACTCGTGAATATTTCGCGAGCTGCCGTAGACTCTGTCAATCTTGGATCGACTTGATCAAAAATTAGGATGTAAATCACGACCTTCTGCTTGAATTGAGCCTATTGCAATCTTCACCTATTTTTTATTAAGGAAGCCAAAATTATTACAAAGTATGTCATGGGGGTCAAAGTAGGACAGGTGATACTTTGCCGTCAAATAACAAAAAATGCATTGTACATACATAAATTAAGTAAGTTTACTCGATTCCGCGGGTGCTAATGAACAGATCAGAAAAGATCGTTTATTTAGATCAGTCACCGCAGCCGCAGGAATCGCTTACAAAGACAGACAATTTTGGTAGAACAATAATTTTGATAAGTTTTTTGTGGATCAGAGGAGCTCGACCAATGAGAGCCCGCTCTGTTTTCGGGACCGTCGCCGGGAGCGACCGTAGGGGTGGCGGGGGTCGGAGAAATGTCCCGTTAGCACCCAGTAGCGTCTCGGCACGAAAACGAGGTTCAGAGGCGTAGGAAAAAGAAAACGATAACGTGCACTCTTATCATCACTTCTTCGAAAACCCCCGGAACTACGCTTGTCGAAAGCCAATATGTACTGAAATGGGGCGTTTGCACAAATCCTCATTTTGTACAAACATAACAAGATAGGGATGCGTATCTAGTCGCTTCTATCAGGTTAAAATTAAAGTCGGGCGTTGCACAATTAATTATTTGTGCAGACATAACAAACAAGATAGAGATGCGTATCTAGTCGCCTCTCTCTCTCTCTCTCGCTTGTGGTCAGGTCGTCTGTGTGAGCCCGACTAGTACTACATGCTAGCTCGATCGAGAAACGTATCTAGTCGTCTCTCGTTCGAAGCTGCACGAACTCAGTAGTTGATTTCGTATCTAGTCGTATCACCTACTGAGTTATGTACTGGTTGATGTTACGCAAACGGAGGGTAATACAAACTTTGATAGTCACGTCTGGTATAGGTACCTTTGCATTTCTAACATCTGACTTCACGTGAACATTGTAGTTTTGGAATAGTATGATTTTTTTTTATTATTCAATGTTTTTTTTGTATTTAATTAATTTAAATTTAATTTGGGTGAATTGAAACTCTTTAATTGTTTTTTCGAAGGAAGCAAACACTTTGTGGCGTGACATTATATATTAAATGAAAAACACAATTTGTAAAACACCACTTATATTTGAATTAATAACGATCGCCAACCAGGTTTCGCTTCACCAAAGCTTCGTCATAATATTTTGCTTTTTTGGCAGTACAAGACATTTTGATTTTTTTGTACATGAATACCGCACAAGAGTCTCAACTGCTCCCAACCGTCTGGAGTCAGTGAGACTATGGCATCCCCAATTGGGGAATGTTGTGAGGTTGAAGGTATTGGGGATGGGAAGGAGAAGGGGAAGAGGAAGGTGGGGAAATGCCTGGCTATTCAGATCTGGTCACCAAACACGGCTAAAAGCCATTACAAGCAACGTTTCAATTGATCTGGTAATCTCAAATAAATTCATTTTAAATGTGTATGTATTAGACAATCCAAAAATTAGTGACCGTAATATTATACAAATTCTAACAATTGAAAGAGAAAAAAGATAACCCCAATAAAGAAACACAAATAATCACATTAAAAAATTTCAACAAATAAATTTTTTTTCGGGCCCTACAAACTACAAATTGGAACGAGATAAATCAAATGGAATATAACAAAAGAGCAGAACAGATTGGATTAAACTTTAAAATATCTATTGATGAAATAGTTCCAGAACAGACCGTAACTAAGGGAAACAATAATAAATGGTACACAAAGGAACTACGCACAATGCAGCACGATAGATATAAATTTTACAAAAAAGTCAGGAACAATTACTCTAAAAACATAAAAATTACACAGTAGTACATTAGTACATGGCGAAAACAAAAATGATATAAGAACGGGAAACTTCCCAATAGATATTACTGAAGATAACATACAAAATAACTTGAATAAATAATTTTTTTGAAAGCACCACTCAAATTAACAAACTTATACCCAACCAACATTGCTAGTAATCCCACAAATGAAAACTCCATTAAAAGAAGAATTACTGGTCCTCAAAAAAATAAATGCAGAATATTTGTTAAAAATCTCAAAACAAATTAAATCAAAGAACAGTTCAGACGGATTAACTATGTGCATAATCAGAGATGCTTTTCCGGTAATTTGACCTACACTGTTTAGTATTATTAATGAGACAATTGAAGAAGGGAAATTTCCACAGTCATGGAAACTGTCTACTATTATACCTATTCCAAAAGTTAAAAATACTAGAAAATGTGAGAAACTTCGCCCCATCAACACAGTTTTTTTATATCAAGAACAAACTGGTTTCAGATCCAATAACTCTTGTGAAACAGAATTAAACGCAGTGGTTGAAGAATGGATGGTAGGTAGGAAGGAATAAATAATGACATATTGATCTTGGCAATATTTTTGAATTTTCAAAGGGCATTTGAAACTAAAGTTAGTGAAATACTGATAATAAAGCTTAAAGAAATTGGTTTCTTAGATGGAACTATAAAATGAATAGAAGGATGTATGAAATAACGAAAACAACTGACAAAAGTAAACAATAAATTCTCAAAACCGATGCAGAATAATTTAGGAGTACCGCAGGGAACGGTCCTCGGACCTTTAATGATCATTATTATTATTAATGACACGGAAAAAATATTTTCAAAGTGCAAAGTACGATGATTTGCTGGTGCTAAACTCATATACATAATTGATGATAATTATGAGGAATTAATCAATATTTGGAATAACGAACAAGAAAAAATATCAAGATGGCTAAAAATAAACAAACTAAAATTTAATACATAATAAAAAATACAAAATATATGGTAATTGGACATAGGAAGACATGCAGCGAAATGGAGAGAAAAATTCATTGTGAAATTATTGAAAATGTAAATGATGTGAAATACTTGGGAATTATATTAGATACAAAACATAATTTTAATAAACATGCTGAATATATCAAAAAGAAAATAGGGCAGAAGATTTATTTTTTGGGAAGAATACGTCCAAAAATGTCCAGAAAGACGACACTTACAATTTACAACTCTATTATTGCTCCACATTTTAACTACTGCTCAACGATACTTTACTTGTGTAACGACAGAGAACAGAACCAATTACAAATTCATTGAACTCTTTTACTTTTATACATAACATCAAAAACAACTTGTTATCAATATATTTCTCTAACAAAAGTATTTGCAACATGTGCATTCACGGACATAATACAAGAATGTGCAAGGAAATTAGGCTACCGAAAAAGAACAAGGCCAATACACAATAGTAAATTTTATAAAGGGATGAAATGCTGTAATGCTCTACCGGACCAAATCAAAAGTGCACAAATTAATAAATTTAAAATAGATTGTAAAAAGCACATTAATTTACGAAAGACAAAATTAATTAGTTTTTAAATTACCATTATCTATATGTAATAGTATAAAATGTACCAGACGTGGTAACTAAGTTCATAATACCCTCTGTTTTGCATAACATCTGTACAACACAACTCGATAGAGACGCGACGAGATACAAATCTCTATTGAGTTCGTGCATCTTCGATCGAGGCGCGACTTAGATACAAACTTCTACATCAAACTATGTCTGCACAAATGTTGATTTGTGCAACGCCCGATTTTATTTTCATTTCATATGGCTCTCGATTAGCGGAATTCCGGGCGTGGAGAAGAACAGGACGGTAAATTGCACGTTATCGTCTTCGTTTTCTACGCCCCTGAATGACGTTTTTCGTGCCTACCCGCCACTGGCCACTAACGGGACATTCCCCCGACCTCCGCCACCCCTACGGCCGCTCCCGGCGACGGTCCCGAAAGCCAAGCGATCCCCCACTGGCTGGGCCCTAGTGGGCCACAAAAACTTATCAAAAATTATTGTTCTATCAAAATTATGTGTCTTTGTAAGCGATTTCTGCGGCTGCGGTGACTGATCTAAATAAACGATCTTTTCTGATCTGTTCATTAGCACCCGCGGAATCGAATAACCTTACTCAACTTATGTTTTTACAATGCATTTTTTTGTAATTCGGCGGCAAAGTATCAACTGTCCTACTTTGACCGCTACGACATTTTTTGTAATAATTTTGACTTCTTTAATAAAAATAGGTGAAGATTGCAATAGGCTTAATCCAAGCAGGAGGTCGAGGTTCACACCCTTATTTTCTGGTTAAGTCGATCCAAGATTGACAGAATCTACGGCAGCTCGCAAAAAACTCACGAGCAAAAACTGCCCGATACGCAGAGGCATCGCAGCACGGTATCGCACCAGAGTACTTAAGCGACGGTTGCAATTCTAAAAAAGTGGAGCATTCTCACGGAATCAAGACCTCTTCTGCCTTCTTCGCCCTGAATCTTCACCCGGCCTGAAAACCGCTCAAGACTTTTCATCACGACACATTCACCACCCCATCCTTGCACAGTACTCGGCTGCCTTTCTCAAGCACCCCCTTCCTTCCTAACCTGCTCTGAAGCGTCGAAGTGGCCAGCATCTTCTTCTTCCAAAACGTGCGGCAGGAGTTTACAGATTCTGTCCCGTACATAAGAGTTATAATTAGTTATTTTGTAAACATAAATATACAATTAAATACCAAAACATTGTGTAGAATTAGAGTTTCGAAAAACGACGACATGATTCAGGGAGCCGAAAGCCTGCCAGGCATAGATATACCATTCACTAGATTGATATCTTCGTTCTTTTTGTATGAAAGAAGTTTGTCACGATTTAGACCCATGGCCACACCCTCGAACAATTCTGTCGTCACAAAATCATCGACAAAAACATAGAAGAAACTTGATATGACGGTATGTAGTGCAGTTGGTATAATTCTAGGAATAACGCAAAAAGGTGAGGAACAGAAATGCAATCTTAGGTAGTTACAAGTAATTTATTTGGGTTAGTGGGGTTAGTCTTAAAACTAGAATTAATCTTAATAAGACATGATAATTTCAATAAACTAGATTAGCAATTACTTAATTCTACTGTTAAAGTTTTGTACTTAAAATTAGAGGTTCACTGGCTTATTTGTATGAAAAAGTTGTTGTTTAAAGTTAGAGATTCACTTGGCTGACAGGGTGGGAGGAATTATCATTAGAGTCGGAGGCACGTCCCTTTTGTGATGGCTATCCAGGGTCCAGTGGCTGCTTTGTACGCAGAGTCCTCGAATTCGCACTAGGTATTCATGTACCTCCGGATCGGGAGTAGGTACAACGCGCGATAATTAGAGGGCTGGGCAGTCTCCGATGTTGATCTCCGAAGGGCGAAGATCAGTTACTTCCTTCTGGAATGGAAGCGTAAAATTCCCTCGTCGTCAGAGGACCTGGACGGCCTCTCCAAGGAGCGAGAATAGGAACCTTCCTGGGCGGAAGGTTCAAACCTGACTCTGTGTCCTGGGCGGACTCTTGCAACCGACTCGTGCTTTCTCGGTGGAAGACTGCTCCCGACTGTGTCCTAAAGCCCTCTCTTCGTTGCCTAGCTGTAGGTATTATTTTATCACCCGCATTGTTCAGCGGGCTGTTCCGTCGCGCGGTTCAATTCCTTTGAGTTGTTTATTGCCGTCCCATAAAATCTCAAAGGAATTGCCGACTTTCCAAAAAGCAATTAAGGTTATTTTATTTTACGATGTAGTAGTTACAATTTTTCTAACAATAGGTTCGGCTAGCCTTTGTGCTAAATTATTTTATGGCCGGTCTAGTCTGAGAATTTTTATTACCTAAAATGCACATTTTAAAGCTAAGTATTTCTTGTGAATTTGGTCATTTATTTTAGGTATGACAAAAGGATATATCAAACTTAAAGCCATTTAAAAAAGGTGTCACCATAGACAATATAGGGCCCACTCATTCATAGCCCAAAAATATTTTCATTATAAATGTTTTGATAGATGTCAAAACGTTCCCTCAGGACAGCGGGCGCATTTTAATGCTTTCCCATGGTCAGCTGTCTGTTTTCAGACTTCGAATCCGTCCAGATGTGCCCAGGAAATTAGTGAAGTCATCACATCTGCGATGGATGGCTTCATTCAATCAACCATTAAAGAAACTGGCGTGGGTTCAAAGCCGTGGTTCAGTCGACAATGCTCCGAAGCAGTTCGACGAAAAAACGCGGCTTACCGAGCCTACAACACATCTCGAACGTCAGAAAACAGATCAGCATATAACAAATTGGCAAAGGACAGAAAGAGAATCATCAATAGGTCAAAATTTGAGCACGACCTACAGATCAGTAAAAAGCTAGCTGCCTGCCCGCATGGCAGCAGGGCGTTCTGGTCGCTAGCGGGCTCCATAGGTCGCAATTTCTGCAAATCCAGTCTGCCGCCTCTTACCAGACCTGACGGTTCACTAGCAAACACTGCTACCGAAAAGGCCAGCCTTTTAGGGAAAATGTTTGCAGAAAACTCGGCCCTCGACGACCGGGGTGCCATCCCGCCGTCGGTTCCTCACTGCGGCTTCTATATGAAAAAGCTGAGGATACGGCATCGGGATGTACTCCTTGTCTTACAGGGGCTCGATGTTAATAAAGCTAGTGGGCCTGACGGAATACCTGCCCTGGTATTGCAGAGGTGTGCTGCAGAAATCGCTCCAGTTTTGACAAAGCTCTTTAAAATGTCCCTGAAATGTGGCTCTGTGCCCTCTGGTTGGAAAAAAAGCGGTCATTCATCCTATACCTAAAAAAGGTGACCGCTCCAACCCGGCCAACTACCGCCCATAGCGATCACATCAGTTCTGTCCAAGGTGATGGAACGTGTGATCAACGACAAACTGCTTACATACCTCGAGAAGAACAAAATCATTAATGACCGCCAGTACGGTTTCCGGCGGAACCGCTCGTGCGGTGATCTTCTAGCGTATGTGACGCATGTTTGGGGACGGTGCCTGGAACGTTATGGTGAGATTCAAACGGTCTCACTGGACATTTCTAAGGCCTTTGACCGGGTTTGGCACCCAGGACTTGTCAACAAACTGCCTTCTTAAGGACTTCCCGTTTCCTTGTGTACGTGGATTGCCGACTTTTTGAGGGAGAGATCAATTCAGACGGTTGCTGATGGTTTCATCTCTTCCTCGCATTCAATAAATGCTGGCGTCCCACAAGGATCGGTTCTGTCTCCGACATTGTTTTGTTGCACATCAATGACCTCTTGACATGTGCACCAATCCATTGTTACGCGGATGACAGTACAGTCCATGATTGCTTTTGTTTGACAAGCCCCCAAAGGGCACACAAACTCCAACGGCTCGGAGGGCTTTGAAACAGAGAATGGACGGTTACCTTGAGAGGGTCTCCTCTTGGGGTGAGAATAACCTCGTCGAATTTAATGTTTCAAAGACCCAATCATGTCTGATTACGTCTAAAAGGGATCAAAATGACAATCTAGTCTCCTTTAATGGAAGCAATCTTCCCAACAAGCCCTCTATTGATATGCTTGGTGTAACCTTAAGTGATCAGCTCAGGTATGGGGGCTCCATCGAAACCCGAGTAAAGTTAGCCTCTCAGAAGCTGGGCGTATTGTACAGAGCCCGCAGATACTTTAATAGTACACAACTACTGACCCTGTACAAATCGCAAGTGCGCCCCATTGTAGAATTTGGCAGCCACCTCTGGTCAGGAGTCCCAAAATATCTGAAAAAAAACCTTGACTCTGTGCAGAAACGGGCGGTCCGTTTGATAGATTCGCCTATCTTAACAAATGGGTTGCAATCTTTGGATCACAGACGTCGGGTGGGAATGCTGTCCTTGTTCTACGGTATTTTAATGGAAGATGCTCTGAGGAACTAGCGTCATTGATCCCTTCGGCACCGGTGCATAGTCAGGAAACACGCCAAACGCGCGCCCAACATTTGCACAAGGTTGACATTTGTCACATGAGAACGGGTCGCTTCTACGACTCGTTCTTGTGTTCAACAGCTCGGCTGTGGAATGATCTGCCAGCCTCTGTGTTTCCTCCATCCTATGACATGGGTCTCTTCAAGACCCAAGTTCACTCCTTCCTATCCTCTAAAAGATCCTCCACACAGCATCCCCAAAGATGATATAGGCCTTGAGGGAAATTATTTCCTCCTTGGTCTCCTGTGTGGAGTTACTGTAAAAAAAAAAAAGAAAAAAGCAAAGCTCCATCTGACACAGTGCGGTCTTGAGAAAATGAGCTTTAAGGTATCTGTCTTAGCAGCTAAATTTCTCAGGACAGCGCTTTGCAAGTTGTAAGCCTCGTTGTCCCAAGGAGCAAACTGTGGTAAAACACCTAAAATTATTTCAAATATCATTATGTTTTTTTACCACAGTAATGAATTGTGACATTTTACTGTTTATAATAGATTAATGAATAAACTCACAGTTACATATTTAAATATTTTTAATTTCATTAAGACAATAGATAAAACAGAACAGGACCAGTTCAAGACATCTTGGACTCTGTGCAGTATATAATATAATATTATTCTTATATTTCTTTGCAGCTATAAAAAGTTAACCTATGAACTCTTAAAAATGTGGAATGATTGCAATATAGAATGGTGTGAGTGTTATCTTCACTCCTGTTGAATTTACAGACTTTTAAAACTTATATAAAGGCGTTGTACGCGTAGATAGATGCCTGGGGACTGATCACTGTCATTAATAATAGTTGGATGAAAACACCTCAAGGCCACTCTGTTAGGAATTATGAATCATCAGCACCTTGGCAAGAGTGAACCTGGCCCCCAAAAACGAAGCTTCTTCTTTCGGGGAGTAAGGGCTGCGGTTGGCCCATCACAGCTCAAAATGTTCTTCCTCTGACCTAGAAAAAGATAATATTTGGGGCTAATAAATACATTATTCATAACAAAAGGTACCAAACAATGATGATTAAACAAAAAGCTAGAAATATCCTTACGCATAGAATCCAAGGAATAGAAGAAAAGATCTACATTTCAGATGAACAAAATGTAGAATACTATTCCTCCCATTAAAGTAATACAAAACATATGTAAACCTTCATAAACTTGTAGAACTCTTTTGGCACCAATAGATATACCGCTGGGCATTGTGCTTTAAATAAATATAATTAACACATTAACCAAAGTTCGTGAAGAAAACGTAGAATATGATTCTCTTTCGAGTAAAATAAAACAGTTGAATACCTTCAAAATCTTCCAAAACCCTTTTGGCAGCACAGCCGGACTCCGGGAAGACATTATGTAAACAAAGCGTAGCAATTTATTTCTACATCATGGAAAATGCTGGTTGAAAATCAATACTGAATAAGGTGGGTCGATGCATTACACAAGAGATTTATATAGAAGTTATTTGATGTAATCATGTTCTTGTATGAGATCAAAATACATAATGTAGACTAGTGAAACACGGGTAGCTTCAAATATAAGTCGGATATTTTCCGATCACGCGAACTTTTTTAACAAGTCATTGTCATTTTGCTTTCGTAGCGAAATGGGTCACAAACTAACGCAAACCTTGCTAGTGTGGAATTGACAATATAGTCCAATCAGTCAATTCTCAACAATTCACGAAACTGGCTCTCTTTTAAACTTATGTGGACTGGATAATGGATACTTATGTCGGGTTCCTCAATCAAATTCAAAATTTTTACGTATGTCAGTTCGCGATATGATGTTTGACAACAATGGTGTCTCTGTCGTTTCTTTGCGCGTAGCCTCTCTTTCTGTTAGACGAGTTTCTTATGGTAGAGAGCGAGAGATTAAATTACAAGCTATGAACCAATGAAACTGAGCTTTAAGCGACAACGGTTTTTTCTATGATCAAACGACAACGCTGACGTCACACAACAAACCATGGAGATTACATATATTTAATTGAGTTTCAAGAAGAGACTGGAGTACGCCCCTGCTGTCAGGTTATATATAGACATAGACGTGGACTGCAGTCATAGACTTTATTTGAAGTAGGTACCTTTCTCCAAGTGTGGCTTAGTATTATGTATCTATATTTATTAATAATTAGAAACGTTCCCATCTTGCTGTTAAAAAATTATAATAATTATCACCTGATCAAGAAACTGCATTAATTCTGCACAATAGAAAATGTTGAAAATCCTCTAAAAAAGTGTAAGTAAATTTATTTTATAGAATGTTATTCTCGCTGCAAAAAAAATACTTGTATCGCTACATTCCAAAAATAAATTACTTTCTAGTGTGTTCAAATCACTGCGATATCTGTTCAATGTTAATGTTATTTTGATGTGCGACATATTTCTGGACAGCTTGATATCACCCCACATGGCCGAATTCACAGACATACTTATTTTTTAAACATGTGCATTTCAGTTCTTAATAACTCCCTTCGACTGCCATTAGAACTTCTCTCACGGTTTGGCAAGGTCGTGTGGCTCTCGACGGTCGGTTTATGACCCTCTTGTCTTACGGGCCGCTCAAGTTCTTATCGGTTTACTGCGGCCCTCGTGTGGTAGTTCCTTTTGTAAAATTATGCCGCAATTTTAAAATACTAGCTAAGGGTACTCTAAGGTATACGATGGTTTCCGGTCCAAACAAAATGCACGCGGCTATCATTTGTGGAATTTGTTCAAGGCCTGTCTAGTCGGAAGGAGTTATTAACCCTTCCTTCCCTGTGATGGGTATCTTCTACACGTTGCTTCTAATATCCATCAATATCTTCATAAATATAATAAATACAAGGTCAAGATTTAAGGAATTCCTCCATAATATATTTACGCATTGATTTAAAAAATAGTATGAATAATAATCAGAATTTATAGAGTACATCGCAGGTATTTTGTGAACATCGGAAACAAATCGTGTATAAGAGCGCTGTGAGCGCCTCGACATTGGGTCTCGACGATACGTGAAAAGTATGCGGGAAGCGCGACACTATCATCTCACTCTTGCATACTGTAGAAGCGCGAGGAGCTCGATGTTCTCAATCGTGGTTTTTTCCTTCAAGCCGTAGAGGCGTTCTAGCGCCAGTGGCTCTCTGGCTTGCGACCAGAGTGGAATTATGCCCATTTGATGAGCGTTGCCAGATGGTTTTTTAATGTTTTCAGCAAATAAATCTCAATTATTATAGTTTTTGATTTCAATTTTAATTACTTAAGGGGAATAGCTATGTATTTTCTTATTTTTCCGATTGAAAATCGCAAATTTTTTATTGTGTAGTGACTACCCAACACCGGAAAGCATGTTTTTATTTTAGCACCGTAAGGGAAAGGTTAAGAATTGAAATACAGATGTTTAAAAAATAAGCATGTCTGTGAATTCAGTCATTACTCATGGGTATTTCGAACTCTCGGAAAAATAAAGTTTAAATAGGTACTGTTGAAAAGGTGGTGTGACATGTGTATTGCATTTGTGCATTTGCCTTTTGTCTATGGTAAAATTCATCTGACGTTTTCTACGCGCTGCCGATGATAATAATCCTCATTATTCTCCCCGTATGTGAGTAGATTGGTGTTTTACGATTTCTGATTAACAGCCATACTTTTATTGGTGCCGTTTGCTGATTGTTATATAATTTAAGAATGTATAGCCACGTTTTCCTATGAAACCATTAATGTTTGTGTTTTGAGGTTATGTTCATGTTATATTTTAAAGTTTGTCACAACAGACCGACTTCAAAATACTCCTTTAATGTTATTTTTAAATCTGTATTAAAGAATAATTAACCAACGCTCCCCTTTTCATAAAATTCATGTTTTAGCCGATAATAATTTTAAACCAAATTCCAAATGTATTGACTAATTTATTTTATTGTTAAAACAAGAAATCGCTGTTAAAGTTTTATTTATAGAGTTAACATATTTCTTTTATCGTTATCTTCGTCATTGATTGCAACCAATAAGGTCAAATATAGTAAGGAGGGTGGCCTGTAATAAAATTTTAAGCTGTTTTTTTAATTGATCACCTGACATGTGCCAGTACTCCTGGGCTAATAAAAAAATCTCTTAAATTGAATCGGTTTTAGATGAATACCGCACAAGAGTCCCAACTGCTCCCAAGCGTCTGGAGCCAGTGAGACTATGGTATTCCCAATTGGGGAATGTTGTGAGGCTGGAGGTATTGTGGGGTGGGGAAGGAGAAGGGGAAGAGGGTGATAGGGAAATAGTTTCCTGCAATTATTCCGTAAAATGACGTTTAAAGGAATTTAGAATTTGTACATCTAGTTTTATAAGAAACGCGTACCCACGCTATTAATGGGAAGAGTCTGATGTCTGAGTGCTTTAACGGCATCGTATTGATATTCCTATTGTATAATTCCTAAGTAAATTATTCAAAATATTATATAAAGCATTTAATTGTGATGACAGTTGTGGGTAACTCCCTACATGAGGTTGTACAATATCCTTATACTCTCCCGTAAAGATACTTAGTACACAAACTTATATACTTGCTCCAAATACATAAGTTGTCCACAAAATAAAGTTTAAAAAAAAAAAAAAGTTTGTACTGTCGTAGAAAATTTCAAATCAAAAGTGCATCAGGAAAATTTTTCAACTTATCGCAATGCGTAGAATGGAGTTAGGAGATTGAACGTTTTGCAACTGAAGCCAACATCACGATTAAAGATGGGGATCAATTTTTGTACCCAGTACATTTCATTCCAGTTCTTTATGCAAATTTTTCCAGTTTCGTCCTCCGGTGACCTCGGAGGTCAAGTTGTAGTAAACTATATTGTGACTTTCAAAAACTTACCCTATATTAGCTTTAATTCATATCGTATCTCATTTCACTCGTGGTATACATGCATGCAAATATGCGTCCCGATTTATAAATCAGATTTCCTATTATTTGTTTTAAACGCGTATTTTTCTGTTTTGACAGAATATTCCAACCAAAACGAAATATTGAAATAAAGTTTTTTTTGTGTAAACCACTAAAAGTGTTGAGTGATGTATGTACCCATTATGTTAGTATTATTTAGATATTTTGTGGTTTACATAAACTATGTCATTTTTTTAAATGACACCACAAAGTACTTTTACGTCTATTAAAGTTTTTTGTAATCTGGTTTTATAATTTAGAATAACAATGTTCTGTTTCATGTATTATAAGGCTTCAACCAATTACCATACCACTACCACAGCAGCGCCATGGATCTACTAATCCTAGAGACTGTTTCCATCAAGGCGGAACCAGGGCCCCAGGGAGAAGGTGACTGTGAAATTCCATACGCGGATATAGATGTCGACCTTCCAGATGTGAAGAAGGAATGTTTACTGTATGCAGAGAGCACTCCGACATCCAGTAAGTTGCATTGTATGTTATAACGTGCGCTATAAGTTATTTCACTAGTAAAAAAGAATGCTAACTCCATTTATAAAAACACAATTTCTCTGTGGGTCGGATCTATAAAGGCCGGTTATCGGAGACCCCTCGACCTCCCCAGGCGGACTCTTTCGACCCATCGTCTTGAACCGCAGTTCGAAATTATTAATTATGAATGATAGACACATTCATTCCTTTCCACCTCTCTAATCTTTATTCTTCGGAAACGTCTACTCCTTCCTTTCCTTTTCAATACCCCCAACGCAACATCCACAAACGTGCCATAGCCCCTGCTGAAAATTATTTGCCTCAGTGGCTCTTGTGTGGAGTTATTGTAACAATATATGTGTATATATCAACGTACGTATTGTTGTTTTGTTCTTCCAGGTAGCATTAATGTGGAGACTGTTCCCGTCAAGGCGGAACCAGGACCCCGAAAAGAAGTTGGAGGGGGAATTTCTTATACGGAAATGGACATAGACCTGCTGGATGTTAAAAAAGAATGCTTAAAACAATCTGAAAGTATTACCCAGTCAGCAGGTAGAACAGACTTTTGATTGGTAAAATTAAGAAATCGTACTTAAAATTTTTTTGATTATTATGTATTTTGTTGTACTTACCCTTATGATGCTTTTTCCGTAATCTTTTTCAGATCTATTGACCAACCTGAAGACGCTTCTTGGGGAAAAACCATACACTTGTCCCCATTGTAACTACTCCTTTTCATACCAGTCGGTGTTAGAACTCCACCTGCTCACCCATACTAGAGAAAAACCGTTTTCATGTTCCGATTGTAATTATTCGTGTGCTCGAATGGGAGATTTGAAAACACATATGCGTGTTCACAGTGGAGAAAAACCTTTTTCATGTTCCGACTGTAACTACACATGTTCTCGAAGGGGAGATTTGAAGCCACATATGCGTGTTCATAGTGGAGAAAAACCTTTTTCATGTTCCGAGTGTAGCTATTCATTTTCACGAAAGGGAGATTTGAAGAGGCATATCCTTGTTCACAGTGGAGAAAAACCTTTTTTTTGTCCCGAATGTAATTATTCATTTTCTCGAAAGGGAGGATTGAAGACACATATGCGTGTTCACAGTGGAGAAAAACCTTTTTCATGTTCCGAGTGTAGTCATTTATTTTTTCGAAAGTCACATTTGTCGGATCACATGTTGACTCACACTGGAGAAAAATCCTTTTCATGTTCCGAGTGTAGTTGTTTATTTTCCCGAAAATCACATTTGTCGAGACACATGTTGACTCACACTCGAGAAAAAGCTTTTTCATGTTCCGACTGCAAATATTCATGTTGTCAAAAGGAAGATTTGAAGGCACATATGCGTGTTCATAGTTGAGAAAAACCTTTTTTATTGCCCCGAATGTAACTATTCGTGTTCTCGAAAGGTAGGTTTGAAGTAACATTTGCGTGTTCACAGTGGAGAAAAAACTTTTCCATGTTCCGAGTGAAGTCATTTATTTTCTCAAAGTCATATTTGTCGAATAACATGTTGACTCACACTGGAGAAAAATCATTTTCGTGTTCCAACTGCAACGTTCATTTTCTGAAAAGTCAAATTTGTCGATACACATGTTGACTCACACTGGAGAAAAAGCTTTTTCATGTCCCGACTGCAAATATTCATGTTCATGAAAGGGAGATTTGAAGGCACATATGCTTGTTCATATTGAAGAAAAAACCTTTTTCATTTTCCCAGTGTAGTTTCATGTTCTCAAAAGAGCCATTTGAAGACACGTATGCTAGTTCACTACGGAGGCAAAACTTTTAAATGTTCTCATTGCAGTGGTTCATAAACTCGAAAGTCGTATTTGACGTGACACATGTTGACTCATAGCCGAGAAAAACCTTTATTATGTTCCGCCTGATGTGCATCTTCATAAAAAAGAAGTTTGAAGGAACAAATTCTGAATCATAGTGGCGAAAAGCCTAAATCCATACTCCGGTTTTAACTGGTCATGTTCACTAAAGGCATATTAGTTGCGTCACATGATTAGTTATTGGAGAGGGAACCCTTTTCATGCTTCAGCTGTCCGTATTCATGGTCACACTAAAACGCTTGCTGACCCACAGTGAAAAATGACCGTATATGTGATAAAATTGAAGCTAAACCTTTTATCGACAGTCATATTTAGAACAACTAATTAGGTCTTCAGCGCCAAGAAAATATTTCCGGGTTTCGTCCTACGCACCACGAGCAATTTTTGCAGATACTCTTGTTCTCATTGGTTGGGAGTAGGTTTGAGCTCTCATGTCCTCTACCGAGGCTCTATATTACTGACCTTTTTTGGATATTTGTTCCCCATATACGCCCCTAGGGGTTGTTCCCAGATAGTATTATAATAGTGATACAGAAGTAATCATGGAGTATAGTGGATATGCTCGCAATGAACCATGTACGGGTCAGACGAGATCTGCACATTGCTACCATTGAATCTCTGTGCTGTGTTGTTTTTTTACCAAAACATGCTGTATTATTTCGCTAAATTTAGAAAACAATTTAGTGATCGATATGGTTTTAAAAAAATTATATCGCAAAACTATTTTTTAATATAACAAATAATTTATGTCAAATTTTTTGATATTTCCCTACCATCCCCTTACTTATATACCTATTAACCTTCTACCGGCCAGATTAACTTCTTTAATTTCAATAAAAATTATTTCACTCTTGTATGCTTTACCACTGAACGCACGAGCAATAATCATAACAGGTATCTATATTATTATAAATAGGTATGTTAGTTGTAAGATTTTTTTCCAAGCAATTTATTATTACCTTGAAAATAATCATCCAATATTGAATCATATTTCGTAAGAAAAATCACTTCCTAAACAGTAATTATTATCAGGTAAATTCAATAGCCTATAATATTCCCTCCACAGTGGCAGAACTTTTGCCTAATGAGCAGGTGGTCCACATATGAAGACTCATTTTTACACAAAAAAAATGTTTAAAAAAAAAATAACATAAAAACTACTCGTATATTAAAAACATTTTGAAATCACGAACGCCAATGCTCTTTTCCTAATTAATAATTATCGTATAGAATAATGTGTGGAAAAAAATAGTTTCAGAAATATAACTCGAAGATGCGAACGATCGTCGCGAGCGCCGTACTTGATTTTATATGTAAAAAAAAACAGACAAATTTATTAATTTGAAACTTGTCTTGGCGCTCTCGTAGCTACCGGCAGCTTTTTATAATCGCTCCAGCTTATCTGGTAAATATTTGGAAGCTCTTAATTTTTCCGGTGTTAAAATAGCGTAAAATAACCGCAATAATTTATAGGTTACATTTATAAAAATCATAATTTTAGTGCTGTCGTTTCGGGCTTAAATCAAGTTTATAATAAAAAATCAAATAAAAACCCAAATATTTTAAGTTTAAAGCTGTCACGTTGTTCTAAATTAACCCAAAAGCATCGTCGGTCGAAGGCTTTCGCCACATGTGCTGGTTAAAAGACCCTTGCCTGTCAAAAGCCTAGTGAAGTAACCGAAGTGAATGATTATAAATTGTATTCTTTGAACTATGGTGATTGTAAACAATATCGTACGACCGGGCTACACAACTCAAACTTAATGGTGAGTGTGTCATTTTGGAGCCTTTAATAGCTGCAAAGATATCGTATAACCTTGAACGTTGTACCACAACCGCAATCCGTAAATTAGATTTCGTGGCTGCCGAGAAAGGCGCAATAGGAAAAAACATTTGACGAGAAGATCTTCTGCTGTCACGGCGACCTGAGTTCTGACCTCCAGTTCACGGAGCAGATCCGGTGCATCATGCGGTCCACGGACGTGCCCGACCAGGCTGCTCTGTGACCTGCTGTGGTCCGACCCCGACAAGGACACCACCGGCTGGGGCGAGAAATGGACGACACGCTGATGTGCTCTTTCCAGATCCTGAAGCCGGCTGACAAGCGCCACCTAGCGTACGGACAGACCAACACCAAACGTCCCGTCACGCCGCCCAGGGGCGTCACCAACAAAGGCAAATAAGATGGATCAGTCCCCCCGGCCCCCGTCCTCACCCGCCGACCAACTTCACACAACTCCTATCATTTGTATTAGCGTCTTGCAATATATCATAAGGAATAAATATTGTTAGATTCTTTTTTTTCTCAATTTAACATGTATGAAAACCTAGACCAAGCCGTATTTAGTCTTGATAATTTAACTGCATCTCTTTATATGGGCTATAAATAATGTGTAATGATAGCCTGTCCAAAAAAAAATGTCATAGATGTAATGTAAGAATAGGAAGTAAGATTTGTATAGCGCCCTTCAGGGGATTTTTCACAAAAAACGGCGCTGAGAACTTGCGAACACTGCCAGATCTATGGTTTTTGCGTCGCATCAGTTCGTTTTTGTTTAACAGACCATAACACAAATCTGCAGAAATGGGGCTTTAGAGTTTTTTTTTTGCGAAAAGGGCATATTCAATGAAATTAGCTTAATTGTAGTACATCTAAATTGTATTAAATTAATAGAAAATATAATTTTCATACAGAATATATACACAAATGTTTATAATTACGAAGAAAACACGTTTTTAATTTGTATGTTGGACAATGTGACTAATTCTGGTTAGTTAAAGTTGGATATTGGACAAAGGACAATGGATGTTGGATAAAAAGACGAACTCATCCGTGACCACTGTTTTGTACTACATTAAGTTCAGAAACTTTGTTAACTTCTCTGTAATATAAAAAAAAATAGTTAAAGAAAACAAATTTAGTAATGTTGTTATTAAGTTTTACAAGTTTGGCTGTTTTTGAAAATCGCTTTGAGTGCCGAAACAACTACCACAAAAACTGCCACTAAAAACTAAAATACGTAACGATAACATTATTAAATTTATTTTCATTAAATTTAAAAAATATATATTACATGGAGTTCTACTAATTAATCACGATAACAATTAATAAAACAAAAAAATAAAATAATGGTTAGAAATTACCTTTACTTTTTTTTAATGTAAATAGGGAATGAAAATTAAATTAATTGTAAAGAAATTTTATTTTGTATTTTAATTGTGTTCAAATTTACTTTGCAGAACTCTATTCGAATATATTTTTAAATAAAACAAATTTATTAATAACTATTACTTTTTATTTAGCAAAAACGGTATATTTATTTTTTTTAAGTTTTGCAGCGTCATGTTTCACATGAGAGCGGATTAGCCTTTCAGTGCCTTAGAATGGCGAACCAGCTTTCCCTCGTAATAATAATTACCTGACAGAACTTATTATTTCAAATAAACCTACTCTGTAAACCACATAATAATACATATTCGTTAAAAGCATTTACTTTATGGCTTGCAATAATTATAATATAAATCTATAGTTAGTTTTGAACAGCTTCGATTTAACATAACCGGTCGAGATTATTATATTAAATTGAACTTGTTCAAATCAAATTTATGTATTTAATATATATATATATATAATGATAGTTGTTATTATTTTTTTAAACTTGCATCCTGTTAATAGAGACTTTCTGAGAACTCCTGTATACTTTCAACTCAATTTCACAAAAAATGGTCTCTTAGGCAAAAACGAAAAGAAGCTACAAAAATATATTCAAATATATTCAAAAGTTTTACTTCACCTCGTTTGTCTAGATTTGGCCGTAATTAGAAATGTGATTAATTTGCTGTTACAGCATTGCCGTAGTTATCACCAGATCAGGAAACTGCTAAAATTCCGAAGACAGGAAAATGTAATAAAAAAATGCAGGTCAATTTATTTGAAGGAGTGTTATTTTCCAAAGAAAAAAAAAGGGTATATATCTACATTCCAGATGCGTATTTACGTATTTTCAAATCACAGGGATAGCTGATCAATGTTATTATATTGTTTTAATTATGCTATATATTTCTGAACAGTTTGATATGACGGTGTGTAGGGCAGTAGGTATAATTCTAGGAATAACGCAAAAAGGGAGGAATAGAAAAGCGATCTAAGGTAGTTACAAGTAATTTATTTCGATAGTCGTGGGGTTAGTCTTAAAACTAGAGTTAATCTTAATTAGACATAATAAATTCAATAAAACTAGATAGGCAATTACTTAATTCTACTGTTAAAGTCTTTGTACTTAAAATTAGAGGTTCACTGGCTTAGGCAATTACTTAATTCTACTGTTAAAGTCTTTGTACTTAAAATTAGAGGTTCACTTGGCTGACAGGGTGGAGGAATTATCATTAGAGTCAGAGGCACTTCCCTTTTTGGTGATGGCTGTCCAGGGTCCAGTGGCTGCTTTGTATGTAGAGTCCTCGCGTTCGCACTAGGTATTCATGTATCTCCGGATCGGGGGTACGTGCAACGCGGCGATAATCAGAGGCCTGGGCGGTCTCCAATGTTGATCTCCGAAAGGCGAAGATCAGTTACTTCCTTCTGGGATGGAAGCGTAAAATTCCCACGTCGTCAGAGGACCTGGGCGGCCTCTCCACGGAGCGAGAATGGGAACCTTCCTGGGCGGAAGGTTTAGCTTGGCTGTGTGTCCTAGGCGGACTACTGCACGCGACTCGTGCTTCCTCGGTGGAAGACTGCACCTGACTGTCTCCTGGAGCCCTCTGTCCCTTGTCTACCTGTATTGTTCAGCGGCCGTTCCATCGGCAGCTCAATTCCTTTGAGGTGTTTATTGCCGTCCCATAAAATCTCGAAAGAATTGCGGACTTTCCAAAATAGCAATAACGATTATTTTATTTTACGATGTAGTAGTTACGATTTTTCTAACAATAGGTTCGGCTAGCCTTTGTGCCTCATTATTTTATGGCCGGTCTATTCTGGGAATTTATTATTAACAATGCACATTTTAAAGCTAAGTATTTCGGCTAATTCGGTCATTTATTTTAGGTAATTACAAAAGGCTATATCAAGTTTTCCTACCTGTTATAAAAATGACAGATACATAGGTACTGTTGATTGGTTTGCGTCATATATCTATGGCCATATGCCTAGTTGTCTATTGTCTATGATAAATTTCATCTATCACTTTTCACACTGCTTATATTTTACAATATTCTTCGTTATTCTCCCTGAATGTGAGTAGATTAGTGTTTTACGATTTCTGATTAACAGTCATACTTTTATTTATGCCTTTTGCTGATTGTTATATAATTTAAGAGTGTATAGCCACGTTTCCTATGAATCCATACATGTTTGTGTTTTGAGGTTATGTTCATGTTATTTTTTAAGGTTTGTCACATCAGACCAACTTCAAAACACCCTTTTTATGTTATTTTAATATCTATATTAGAGAGTAATATACTAATGCCCTTGTTTACAAAAAATCATGTTTTAGCGGATAATTATTTTTAACCAAATAGCAAATGTATTGACTAAGTCATTTTCTTGTTGAAACAAGAAATCACTGTTCCATTTATAGAGTTAACGTACATCTCTTATTGTTATCTTCGCCATTGATTGCAACCAAGATGGTCAAATACATTATGGAGAGTTGCCTGTAATGAAATTTTAAACAGATTTTTTTTTTAATTGACCACCTGACTTGTGCCAGTACTTTGTGGTTATTAAAAAATTCTTAAATTGAAATGTTTCCTCCATTTTTTTCCTAAAAAAATGACGTTTATAGGAATTTAAAATTTGTACACCTAGTTTTATAAGGAACGCGTACCCACGCTATTAGTGAGACAAGTCTGATGGTGGAGTGCTTTTACGACATCGCATTGATATTCTTTTTGTATAATCCCTATATAAATTATTAAAAATATTACTTAAACCATTGAATTATGCTGACAGATGTGGGTAATTAATGAGGCTGGATTCGACAATATCCTTATACTCTCTCGTAAAGATACTTCCTTAATACACAAACGTATACGCTTGCTCCAAATACATAGAAAATTTAAGTATAGAGATGATATTTGTACAGTTGCTATTTTATCCTCCTTTTCTATTGATGTTACATTTATTAGAAGATCTGGGTTCAAGAAGAGTTGGTATTTATTTGAAATATTTGTAATTTTTAGTACTGTCAAATATTTATAAAATGACCTTAAAAAGTGTAAGTAGTTTTTAGTGGATATAACATTTTTTTATTTATTTCTTACACTTTTAGTTATTTACAGTGTTACGGGCTGTGGACACATTTGCGCACAGATGCGAGAATTTTTTTAACTTTTTCTATAAGTGGCTTTAGGTAAGCACTAACCGGCTAGCCTAGCTAAGTAATTGACGTGTGTATTTCCTCCATTTATGGATATGATTGTCTGAAAAGATGAGTTTTAAGTTTAGTTCTGAATTCTGTCAGTCTTTGATAATTCTTAAGTCATGCTGCAGTTCATTCCAGGCTTTAGGTCCTGATACTCCGAAAGCACGATCACCGAACTTAGTATTAGGTGTGCGCTTTGGTTTCTTCAACCTCCTGATAGCTGATGACGCTGTTGACCTAAGGGTGGACTGCCGTGAATTGGTATTACATAGATCTGACAAGTAAGCCGGTGCCATTCCTTTAATTGACTTAAATACCATCCAGCAGAGCTTGAACTGGATTCTTTCAGGCCATTTGAGGCAGTGGAGATTTCTGAGATGCTCTGAAATGTGAGAATATTTAGATACGCCGGTGATAAGTCTTGCTGCCGCGTTAAAAACTGATTCCAATTTGTTAGTTTGGTAGTTGGGGAGCCTTGCATATATTCCGTTGCAGTAATCTAGATGTGACACAAAGTACGAATTGACAATCAGTTTATTCGCCGCTGTTGGCAGGTTTCTCCGTACTGCTTTGATTTGCCTCAATTGAAATAACCTTGTACTTACAGTTCTGTTTACTTGACTTTTATGGGAAAAGTCTGCATCCAGATTGATACCGAGTAGGTTGACACACGTCTTCGGAGTAATATCACTTCCTGAAATATTTATTACGGAATTGCAAATTTTACCAGTTTCTTCTTCCGCTGACCTCGGAGGTCAAGTTGTAGTATACTATCATGTGTCTTTCAAAAACCTACTCATATTGACTTTAATTCAATACAGTATCTTATTCCAGTCCTGATATACATACATGCAAATATGCATCTCAATTTTTTAAATCAGATTTCCTTTTATTTGTTGGTGAACGCGGCTTTTCTCTTTTGACAGAATATTCCAACCAAAACAAAATATTAAAATAAAAATTCAATTTTTTGTGTAAACCTCTAAAAGTTGTGAGTGATTACCCATTATGTTATTATTATTTACTTGTTTTGTGGTTTACATAAAATATGTCATTTTATGAAAATAACACCACAAAGTAATTATGCGTCAATCTATAAATCGTCGCTGCATATATAATATAGCCCATGTGACGTTTCGTATATTCTGAAAAGATCGAATAAAAGCTGTTTTAAAAAATAATTGCAAGGCTAGATTTGAAAAACTATTTTTTATAATTATTAGGCAAGCTTTCGTGCTTAACAAATATATTATTTTTTAGCAAATCTGGTATTTGCAATTATTGTTTAAAACAGTTTTTATTCGATCATCTCAGAATATACGAAACGTCACATAGTCTATATTATATATGCAGCGACGAAATATAGATAGACGCATAGTCCATATATAAATCTGGTATTATAATTTAGAATAACAATGTTCTATTTCAGATATATTTTTTGGGCTTCAACCAATTACCATAACACTACCATAGCAGCGCCATGGATCTACTAAACCAAGAGAGTATTTCTATTAAGACGGAACCAGGGCCCCAGGAAGACGGTGACAGTGAAATTCCTTTCGCGGATATAGATATCGACGTCCCAGATGGTAAAAAGGAATGTTTTCTGAATGCAGAGAGCACTCCGACATCCAGTAAGTGGCATTGCATATTATAGCGTGTGCCATAAGTTATTTCACTAGTTAAAAATAATACTACATTAATAATATTACGCAATTGTTTTTTTGTAAATGGGGTCATTTACAAAAAAACAATTGCGTTGTTCGCCGGATTGGGAAAAGCCGGTTATCGGAGACTCCTCGACCTCTCCAGGGAGACTCTTTCGACCCATCGCCTTGCGCCGTAGTTGGAGGGATAAATTCTTAGGGCCACATGACAGACACACTGATTCCTTCCCACCTTCAAAAAACATATCTCTTCAAGCCTACTTAGGAGAACTAAGTGGTCAACCTTGTCGAAAGGCATCGCAAAGTCGTGATATGATGTGTCAACTTGATCATCGTTATCGAGTGCTCTCGCCACGTAATTTGTAAATATAATTTAATTTGTAGTGGTTGATCGGCCATGTCTAAATCCATGTTGCTGCTCAATCAAAAATGGTTCAACTTTGCCATATACATATTTGTGGATAATCATTTCCAGTAACTTAGCATGTGCGGAACGAATAGCTAGGTGTCGGTATTTGGTTGCTTGACACTTGGCACCATCTCGGTGTAAAGGGGTGACCTTTGAAAGCTTCCATAGTTTGGAAAAATTTCCCTTTTGATAGTGAGATTCAATATAAATAAAAGTGGCCTGGCTAATGGTTCAGAACATCACTTAATAACAAAAGGTAGAATTAAATCAGGACCAAACGATGTTTTTGGTTTCAATTTTTTAACCGCTAAACTTAAATCCACGACGTATTTCCAGAAGGACTTCGGATCGTGTTTCACATTATTTTCTACATTCAAAATGTACTTATTATGGGCAATCGAAATATTACGTTTAATTCTAATACTAAAATTTGAACAACTCATGTTCACTTTCCAACCCCGATCGTTTCACCGCCGGTAGTGTATGAATTTTGTCTTTATGTCCCCGATAATCTCACGTGTAAACCATCTAGGATAGTTTTTGTTTCGCGGTGTTTTCTTTCAAAATAGCTTAAATTACTAATTAACATTTTAAAAGAATCTTATAAACATTTGTTTCAGAGTTGGGAGGGATATAAATAGCCCAAATAAATAAACATACGTCTTGAATAATGCCTTTGACAGATAAATTTTCATCTCACGTTTCCAAATGAAAGTCGTTCAGCTCGCACGTTTTCTTCATTTAGCAGCGCCAACAGGAAACCGCCACCTCGTGTTTGACCAGTGCTACTGTCTTTTCGGAAAATGATATATCTACTGTCGAAAATCTGCACATTAAAAATGGACTCGTTTTGCCAACTCTCAGTAATTACGATTACTTTGTGGTCTTGGTTAAGTACATTTTCTAAAAAAAATGTCGTCTTCGATCGGAGCGATCACTTCCTCTATTGTCGTGTTGGGATCTAACCGAGAAACAATTGTGCATTTTTGCTTAGGAATTACCTTCATTCTATTTGTGTCATTGGTTCCGAGGTCGAGAACTTTCCTTTTCGTGCGTACAGCTGCACTGTAGGGTTTATTAGCGGGCTGTGTGAATTCAGGGCCAGCAGATATTAGCTTCGTTAGCGGATTGTCGGACGGTACCGAAATACTGCCGAGAGGAGCGTTAGGTTCGCGCGGTGCGGGCGCGGCAGGCGTATTCGATTGCGGCTGCACGGCGGGCTGCGCGGAAGTGGAACGGGGCTTGCGCGAGAACAAAGCCATTGCTCGTATTAGGCAGTACCGGCTGTGGTAATATCGGGTCAGAAGTATTTGTTGATACAAGTGTCTTGGCTGCCGTTTGTAGTGTTATTTACATATTATTGTTTTACTCACAAATTTGGTCTGCAAGTGACACCAACGTCTTGTTTTGCTCTGACATTTCATTTAGCAATTCGTCAATGATATTCGAATGCACTTCGTTCCTTCTCTGAAGTGAAGCCACACTTGTGTTATTTTTGTATACGAATTGTCGCCACATTGCACCGATAAAAATATTATATTGGTGTACCTCGTTAAAAATGCGTGTGCTTCGTAGCCCACGTACACTTACAGATATAGATCCGACATCCAGTAAACCCATTTACAAAAAATAATTGACCCCTCGACCTCTGCAGGCGGACTCTTTCGAACCATCGGCTTGCACCGCAGTTGGAAATTATGAAATTATAGGCCCACATGAACGTCTACTGTTTCCTTTCCTTTTCAATACCCTCAGCACAAGAAAATTGTTTTCCTCAGTGCCTCTTGTGTGGAGTTATTGTAACAATATATGTGGGCATATATCTAAGTACGTATTGTTGTTTTGTTATTCCAGGTAACATTAATGTCGAGACTGTTCCCATCAAAGCGGAACCAGGACCCCGAAAAGAAGATGGAGGGGGAATGTCTTATACGGAAATAGACATAGAACTGCTGGATGTTAAAAAAGAATGCTTTAAACAATCTGAAAGTATTACCCAGTCAGCAGGTAAAACAGACACTTGATTGGTAAAATTAAGAAATCGTACAATTTTTTTGCGTATTATGAATTTTGTTGTACTTTCCCTTATGATGCTTTTTTCGTAATTTTTTTCAGACTTATTTACCAATCTGAAGTCACGTCCTGGGGAAAAACCATACTCTTGTCCCCATTGTAACTACTCCTTTTCATACAAGTCGGTGTTAGAACTCCACCTGCGGACCCATACTGGAGAAAAACCGTTTTCATGTTCCGAGTGCAACTTTACATTTTATCGAAAGGGAGATTTGAAGAGACATATCCGTGTTCACAGTGGAGAAAAACCTTTTTTATGTCCCGACTGTAAATGTTCATTTTCTCGAAAGGGGGGTTTGAAGAGACATATGCGTGTTCACAGTGGAGAAAAACCTTTTTCATGTTCCGAGTGTACCTATTCATTTTCTCAAAAGGGAGATTTGAAGAGACATATCCGTGTTCACAGTGGAGAAAAACCTTTTTTATGTCCCGATTGTAATTCTTCATTTTCTCAAACGGGAGATTTGAAGGCACATATGCGTGTTCACAGTGGAGAAAAACCTTTTTCATGTTCCGAGTGTAGCCTTTCATTTTATCGAAAAGGAGATTTGAAAGCACATATGCGTGTTCACGGTGGAGAAAAACCTTTTTCATGTTCCGAGTGTAGCTTTTCATTTTATCGAAAGGGAGATTTGAAGAGACATAGCCGTGTTCACAGTGGAGAAAAACCTTTTTTATGTCTCGACTGTAATTATTCATTTTCCCGAAAGGGAGGTTTGAAGACACATATGCGTGTTCATAGTGGAGAAAAACCTTTTTCATGTTCCGAGTGTAGCTATTCATTTTCTCAAAAGGGAGATTTGAAGAGACATATCCGTGTTCACAGTGGAGAAAAACCTTTTTTATGTCCCGACTGTAACAATTCATTTTCTCAAACGGGATATTTGAAGGCACATATGCGTGTTCACAGTGGAGAAAAACCTTTTTCATGTTCCGAGTGTAGCCTTTCATTTTATCGAAAGGGAGATTTGAAGAGACATATCCGTGTTCACAGTGGAGAAAAACCTTTTTTATGTCCCGACTGTAAATATTCATTTTCTCGAAAGGGATGTTTGAAGAGACATATGCGTGTTCACAGTGGAGAAAAACCTTTTTTATGTCCCGACTGTAACGATTCATTTTCTCAAACGGGAGGTTTGAAGACACATATGCGTGTTCACACTTGAGAAAACCTTATTCATGTTCCGAGTGTAGTTATTCTTGTTCTCGAAAAAGCCGTTTGAAGACACATGCTCGTTCACTATGGAGGCAAAACTTTTTTATGTTCTCTTTGCAGTTGTTCAAAAACTCGAAAGTCATATTTGACGAGACACATGTCGACTCATAACTGAGAAAAACCTTTATTTTGTTCCGACTGATGGCATCTTCATAAAAAGGAAGTTCGAAGAAACACATGCTGAATCATATTGGAGAAAAACCTTTTTCTTGTTCTGGTTTTATCTGGTCATGTTCACTGGAGGCATATTTATTGCGTCACATGATGGAGATGGAACTTATTGGATACTTATTGGAGAGGGAACCCTTTTCATATTGCAGCTGTACATATTCATGTTCACATTAAGGCACATGCTGACCTACAGTGGAAAAAAACCGTCTATGTGATAAAATTGATGATATTTAAAAAAAAGTGATAAAATTGAAACTAAACCCTTTACCGACAGTCATGTTTAGAACAGCTAATTTGGTCTTCTGCGTCAAGAAAATAATTCCGGGTTTCGTCCTACGTACCGCGGGGAATTTTCGGAGATACTCCGGTTCTCATTGGTTGGGAGTAGGTTTGAGCTCTCATAAGGCTACTATCGAGGCTCTATCCTACTGACTTTATTTTGGATGTTTGTTTACTATATATATATATATATATATAATAGTGATACGGGAGTATAGTGGATATACTCGCAATGAACCAAGTACGGGTCAGACGGGATGTGCACATTGCTACCATTGTATCTCTATGCGATTTTAAATTGTTTTTTTACCACAGCATGCTCTATTATTTAGCTAAATTTAGAAAATTTGTAATCGAAATGTTTTTAAATAAATTATATCCCCTAACTATTTTTTAATATATTAAATAATTTATGTCAAATTTTATGATATTTCGCTACCATCCCCACCCCCTCCGATAGGCCTGCCGCTATAAACTCACCCTACCACTGACAGCACGGGCAATAATCATAACAGGTATTTATAATATAATAAATAGGTATGTTAGTTTTAAGATTCTAGTTTTAAGTCATAGTTGTAAGTTATTTTGCAATATTGTATATAAAATATGCACTTGGTCATAGTATTAGTTCTAAATATATACTAGGTTTATATATATATATATATTATATATATTAGGTTTGTATTCTAGTTATACCTACTTAAGTCTAAATTGTAAGTCATTAGCTATAAGCCATAGATCTAAGTCACTAATTTCAAGTCTCCGTGGTCAATCCCTAGCCACAAGTCTTAGTTGTATGTCAATAGTCTTACTTATGAGCCATTAGTAATAAATTAAGATATTGGTTGTACGTCAAGTGATGTGTTATTTAAATAATTGTAGAAGTAAATAAAATAAATTAACCTTCTGAGCAAGGAAAGAAGCTCGCCTTCAGACTTCATGCAAATCTCAGCTGTAGACATCAAAAATACAGTTTCTTCTATAAAATCAAATGTATCTTCGGGGTATATAACATAATCACAAATATAATGACTTTAAAAATATATTTTCATATAGATTACCAAACGTCGATTCTGAATATATAACTTTCATTATATATCATTATACGTAGAATTTATAAATCGTTATTTGAAAGTGAATAAAAAATCAGCGCTTCAAAACACCATGTTATGTTGGCACCTGTGCATTTCTAACATCTGACTTCACGTGAGCATTCTATTTTTGGAATAGTATGAATTTTTTATATTTTTCGATGTTTTTTTTTGTATTTAATTAATTTAAATTTAATTTGGTTGAATCGAAACTTGTTCAATATAAACAACTATTATTCGTGAAAGAAATTAGTGTATTCACTAACAAACCAATTATCAAATCGGATATAATGTTAATGATCTATGTTATTATTATTTTTTGAGTTAAGGTTTCTTAAAAGGAAAATAATTATATTGCTAATGTTTAGTTGTGGTTTACCATGAATAGAATACACAATTATATAGGGTACAGCTCAACCGTTTTTCATTGACATTCTAACCTCAAAACGACAGGCCATAGATTTGGAGCGTTTTGGCGACCTTAGAAAAATTCAAACTTATAACCATTAAAACTAACTTTAGACAAAACAACGATATATGCTGGTATTTAAGTTTGAACGTCACTATTGATAAAGCATATTAAACAAATTGGACTGGAGTTCCTTATTATAAGAACTATCGACCGATGATGCCTTCTCAAAACATATAATTTTTTTATTTATTTTATTTTCAGGTAGTCAAAAGCTACTAACTTATCATATTATTTATTTACCGATTAGCGATTTCTAAAGCGAAATTTCAAATTTTTAGAGCGCTTCGCTAAGCGGAGTCAAGGAGTATTGCCATTATTGTCAAGTCAAAAAATTAAAAACTAATAATATTTTTTTACATTCGCCACTCGTCTGGAGAACCGCCTGCGATCACCTTATCCGCAAATCTTAAATACGTTCGAGAGTCCCGATAGTTGTAACATTGCAGGGTGCTGAAGCTAGCGGGGTGTGGTGGGAGCCGCGTACTGTAATAGTGTTAGTATTCTTCGCCATCGCAAGGCAGCAACAAATGAGTAAAAAGGCGAGTGTAACAGAAATAGAGCATTTACATTGTTGTTAAAATGAAGGGATGGGTCACCCTGATGAGTGTTTTGGCAGCAAAATGGCACGACCAGCTGCGGGCTCAGCCCGTCCGCATAGTATTTGGCCGTAATAAACTAGTTACACAAAAATAGCCGTCTCTTTTCAGAGACGCAGTTATCTCTTCGAGCCGAGCTTCCGAGGCGCTCGCGTCGCCTGCTCCTGTTTTGTTAATTTATGATCTGATTGGTTTAATTGGGCGGTGGAATCGCCTGATTGGTTAATTTATGGAGGGAAATGATGTGATTGCTTGCCGGGCTCATTTGCCAAGACGCGTAGCTAGAACTCATCTCAGGGTCATCCTTTCGTTACATAACAACATTCATGCATAAATATTTATGGACGAAGCCGACGAAAGTCACCTTTTGTCAATTTCGTTAGCATTTGCAGACACATTGTGACGAGCGCAGGTTGCTTCCCAAGTTATATAGTAAGGTAAGATTGTTCGAACCTAAAGATTATTCAAATTTATTTTCAGGAAAATCTTCGTGTTTATAACTCTGCTCCGTCATTAATACATTGAACTTTTTGCGGTGTTTTAGCCATGAGTATATATAATTTGAAAAATCATGGTTATAGATTGAAAAAAAAAACAGCACAAAAAAACGGAAATTTAAAACAACGCCAAATGAATAACAGAAGAAGTCAAGGAACCCCTTGGAAAACATGATACGATCAAGTGAATCAAATATTCTTGTCGGGCCATGTCAAGAGTCAGAATTACGGAAGAATATATTTATAAAAACTGATGTATTATTTTTATGTGAATACCGTACAAAAGTCTCAACTGCTTCCAACCGTCTGAAACCAGTGGTACTATGGCATCCTCAATTGGGATACTTTGTAAGGCTGGGGGTATTGGAGAGGGAAAGGATATGTTGATAAGGAAGACGGGAAAGTACCTAGTTATTCAAATCTGGTCACCAAACACGGCAAAGGCGTTCCAAGAAAAGTTTTGATTCTGGATCTGGGTCTTTCACTAGGGCGATACTGAAATTATCTACCACTCTGGAATATGCCGCACATATTGACGTGGATCGTGTCTGTGTCTAGCATGACAAAATACAACATCTGACTTCTGATGCAGAACAGGAACGGGCCTAGGACTGACATGTCCAAAAGGTAGGTTTCCAGAAAGTGTCTATGTATTGTGAGACAACATGATTCGCAACTACACCTACGACTCCAGCTTAATTGTCATATGCAGGGTTAATTGCTTTTTCTGTTAGTGGTTGAAGAGAGTGGACCTCCGTAACGGTAATGTTGTGGTGATGGTGAGAGGCTCTGCTTTTCTGGAGATAAAAAGGCTGTTGGGCTTCTTTTTAGTATAAAGGGAAATTATTATTAGAGCAAAATTCTTGAAGTTTACCTGCCTGGTAGACCAATGATGCAAAGATATTTGGAGAGAAACAAATGTGCTGTGAAAGAGAAATAACGTTGGTTAGCCACGGTTAGAGAGACCAGAGAGAGACAAAAAAAACAAACTCCTGAGCTAAGAGACTTAAATTACGTACATGTAACAATATCCAATATCAAGAGGAGACTCTATGTAGTCCGTTCGGTGCACTAGTACTGAATACATTTCCACTGATACAAGAGATAAGGTTTTGTACATAATACAACATACCTCACTTGAAAGCAATTGACCCTCTATGGTCAATGTCATCGCCGAGGCTGTAACAATACATAACTTTCAAAGGCAAGACATTATGAGAAATTCAGTCCCTGTAGGTGAGGTGAGAATGAGACGTTGAAAAAATAATCTAAGGATGAGGTTTGTCCTATTTGACAGACGTTTTACTGAGTGCATAACGTACAACCTCCAAATGCATTAATAATTTATTTATATTAGGGAACAAGGGGAAGAGGAGGGAAACAAAGCGATTGAGCAAAGAGATCTATTGTGATCCGGCTAGAATCCAGGTTCAATCTCTTGAGAGAGTGAAATAAGGTCAACAGCAGGTTTCCATACTCATTACAGTTGTACAAAATGATGAAATGACAAGAGAATACACAGTTATACAAATCTTGTCCTTCGCGTGTATTTGGCGAAAGGCTAGGGGTCGTTTTAATCTTCTACACGTTTGTGGCAAAATTACAGACCCTTGCTCAAATTTCACAAACCTAGTAGTTTTCCTATTCGTTTCCTAGACAACGAGTTATGTTTTTATTTACAAATATCCCAAGATATCAAACATTTAGTCCGATAGACCCTTGCTCAAATTTCACAAACCTAGGAGTTTTCTTATTCGTTTCTTAGACAACGAGTTATGTTTTTATTTACAAATATACCAAGATATCAAACATTTAGTCCGATAGACCCTTGCTCAAATTTCACAAACCTAGGAGTTTTCTTATTCGTTTCCTAGACAACGAGTTATGTTTTTATTTATAAATATCCCAAGATATCAAACATTTAGTCCGATAGACCCTTGCTCAAATTTCACAAACCTAGGAGTTTTCTTATTCGTTTCTTAGACAACGAGTTATGTTTTTATTTATAAATATCCCAAGATATCAAACATTTAGTCCGATAGACCCTTGCTCAAATTTCACAAACCTAGGAGTTTTCTTATTCGTTTCTTAGACAACTAGTTATGTTTTTATTTACAAATATACCAAGATATCAAACATTTAGTCCGATAGACCCTTGCTCAAATTTCACAAACCTAGGAGTTTTCTTATTCATTTCCTAGACAACGAGTTATGTTTTTATTTATAAATATCCCAAGATATCAAACATTTAGTCCGATAGACCCTTGCTCAAATTTCACAAACCTAGGAGTTTTCTTATTCGTTTCTTAGACAACTAGTTATGTTTTTATT
Organism: Halesus radiatus; assembly: GCA_022606495.2. Taxonomy (NCBI): domain Eukaryota; kingdom Metazoa; phylum Arthropoda; class Insecta; order Trichoptera; family Limnephilidae; genus Halesus; species Halesus radiatus. Next base: position 183,692 of record JAHDVE020003703.1, on the reverse strand, counting down.
TACAAATATACCAAGATATCAAACATTTAGTCCGATAGACCCTTGCTCAAATTTCACAAACCTAGGAGTTTTCTTATTCGTTTCCTAGACAACGAGTTATGTTTTTATTTATAAATATCCCAAGATATCAAACATTTAGTCCGATAGACCCTTGCTCAAATTTCACAAACCTAGGAGTTTTCTTATTCGTTTCTTAGACAACGAGTTATGTTTTTATTTACAAATATACCAAGATATCAAACATTTAGTCCGATAGACCCTTGCTCAAATTTCACAAACCTAGGAGTTTTCTTATTCGTTTCCTAGACAACGAGTTATGTTTTTATTTATAAATATCCCAAGATATCAAACATTTAGTCCGATAGACCCTTGCTCAAATTTCACAAACCTAGGAGTTTTCTTATTCGTTTCCTAGACGACGAGTTATGTTTTTATTAACAAATATCCCAAGATATCAAACATTTAGTCCGATAGACTAAATGTTTGATATCGAAAATTGTTTTAATTGAATAAATTGCGAAATAACACAATTTAATCAATAAAAATTTACTTGAAAAGGCTTAAGCCGTGTTTGGTGACCAGATCTGAATAGCCACGTACTTCCCACCTCGCTCTACCCCATCTCGTTCGCTTCACGACTATCATCAGCCTTATAGCATAAACCCATTGTGGGTGCTATAGTCTCACTGGCTCCAGAAGGTTTGGAGCAGTTGAGACTCTTGAGCGGTATTTACAAAAAATAAAGTTAGGTACGCTAATCGTTAGAAACCTGAACAGAATTTCCGACTTTTTTTTTCATAAATTACAAATTTGGTATTACGCGACTTAGCGGCAAGCGCTTTGAATCCTAACCCAGTTGATTGTACCTACCTACCTAATTAAATGAATTATTACATGCATGTACATATTATTATCAACTATTATGGTAAAAAAATGTATCGTTTAATTATCTAGCAATGTTGACTAGTACAAAAAATAAATGATTTTTTGCATAGGTTTCGTAAAGAGAGTATTGTCCCCTTAATAATAATAGTAGTAATATTAAATGAATGAATACCTATTGTCCCGGCATATCACATAGCCGAGTAGCCGACTGTACACAGTTGCTGTAGATGTACGTATATATTTGTTTGGCCGGCGGTTTACCCTCCGACCTATTTCCTACCCATATTCGGTTCACGCTCGATTTGTGCCGAAGCGACGCAGCTAAAAATTCTCGTGAGATTTACCTAGAATATATCGCTTGCTAAATTCGGATTTTGATGCAAATGAAACTGTTTTCAGCAGTCAGCAATCAGATCGAATCGATTCATAAAATTTACAAAATTAATATTTTCAATAATATCAATTGCATGATGACAAACAACAGATTGGGGGTAAAACTAAATGTTAATCATTCTGTAATGAGAAACGAATGCCCAAATTTTAAAAGAAAACTAGAAGCTAAGATAAGCAGTATCTCTTTTTTATAAAAAAAAGTTATGAAAAAACTAAATTATATATCTAAACATACAGAGCATCATTGCGCGTTATGAACAGATACAAATATATTTAGAAGATAAGAAACCTTTTATGATTATGTTAAGTGAAACCCATGTGACTGAAAATATCCAAAATAGTGAAATTAAATTTGAAAATTACAATACCATCCGTTCCGATTCGCATAGTAGACATACAGGAGATGATTCTACTAAATAATAATGTTCCATATGAAGTACTATTGAATCACCAGATCGGGAAAAATTGTTGTATCTTAGCCATTAAAATTGAATCAGGAATCAAGAAAGGTGTATATTCTGTTATTTACTAATCGCCGAACGCAAGTAAGTGCGACTTTTTAACATATTTTCAAAGATGGTGCACGGAAAAATTAAAATTTAAAAGATGAAAATATCAAAATTGCAGTTGGAGACTTCAATATAAATGTTAAAGCAAAAGCTGACATTCACAAAAAGACTGAAATCTACAATTCAACCTGCAGGGATAAAACAATTAGTTCAGGATTTTACATGAATTACTGATACCTCCAAAACGTTAATTTTTTTTTACATGAATACCGCACAAGAGTCTCAACTGCTCCCAACCGTCTGGAGCCAGTGAGACTATGGCATCCCCAATTGGGGAATGTTATGAGGGTGAAGGTATTGGGGGGGCAACGATAAGGGTAGAGGAAGGTGGGGAAATGCCTAGCTATTAAGATCTGGTCACCAAACACTGCTAAAAGCCATTTCAAGCAACGTTTCAATTGATCGTGTTATCTCAAATAAATTCAATTTAAATGTGAATGTATTAGATAATCCAAAAATTACTGACCGTCATATTATTCAAATTCTAACAAATGAAAGAGAAAAAGATAACCCCAATAAAGAAACACAAATAATCACATTAAAAAATTACAAAAAATTCAACAAATAAAATTTTATTCGGGCCTTACTGACTACAAATTGGAACGACATAAATCAAATGGAATATAATAAAAGAGCAGAACTTTAAAAAAATTATTGATGAAATAGTTCCAGAACAGACCGTAACTAAGGGAAACAATAATAAATGGTACACAAAGAAACTACGCACAATGCAGCAAGTCAGAGATACATTTTACAAAAGAGCACTTCTTACTAATAATACTGTGGATTGGGTTAATTACAAAAATGCCAGGAACAATTACTCTAAAAACATAAAAATAACACAGTAGAAAAATAAACTATATATATATATTTTTTTTAAACATCTTTTCCGGAATAGATGAATACTAGTCTACATGAATGAATACTATATAGATCATACTATTGATAGATGATACTATAAAGATGATACTATTCCTAAAAAGATGTTAATCAAAAAAAAAATATATATATATATATATATATCCCATAGCATAACAATTATAATAATGAGTGTAATTAAGAATTGATGTTAATAATTCACATTAATTGTAAGGTATTCCCCAAACAATATTAAAGTAAACTACAAACCAGAGGTAATAAGCTTACTGGGAATAACCAACATAATTAGAAAGTCCCCACTCAAAGACGACTTAATGACAAATATAAAGAAAACCCGTGTAATAGAATAAATCCCTTCTAGTCTCTCCTCACCCCTCCACCCACACATGTTCTGTATATAAACCGTAGTTTAAGATTAACTTTTACCCGTCTGAAGATGGCTTTAACAAGCTGAAACCGGTAACGGAGAAATAAAATAAAAGTGGAAATAAGTTTCATATGTGTGATATTATATCACAGTATTTTATATCAAGAACAAACTGGTTTCAGATCCAATAACTCTTGTGAAACAGCATTAAACGCAGTGGTTGAACAATGGATGGAAGGAAGAAAGGAATAAATAATGACATAAATATAAATAAATATAAATATTGCCAAGATATTTATCTTGGCAACATTTTTGAATTTTCAAAGGGCATTTGAAACTAAAGATAGTGAAATACTGATAATAAAGCTTAAAGAAACTGGTTTGTCAGATGGAACTATAAAATTAATAGAAGGATGTATGAAATAACGAAAACCAGTAACAAAAGTAAACAATAAATTCTCAAAACCAATGCAGCATAATTTAGGAGTACCGCAGGGAACGGTCCTCGGACCTTTAATGTTCATTATTTTTATTAATGATACGGAAAAAATATTTTCAAAGTGCAAAGTACGATGATTTGCTGGTGCTAGACTCATACATAATTGAAGATAATTATGAGGAATTAATCAATATTTGGAATAATGAACAAGAAAATATATCAAGATGGCTAAAAATAAACAAACTAAAATTGAATAAAAAAAAAAAATACAAAATATATGGTAATTGGACATAAGAAGACATGCAGCGAAAGGGAAAGAAAAATTCATTGTGAAATTATTGAAAATGTAAATGATGTGAAATACTTTGGAATTATATTAGATACAAAACATAATTTTAATAAACATGCTGAATATATCAAAAAGAAAATTGGGAAGATTTATTTTTTGGGAAGAATACGTCCAGAAATGTCCAGAAAGACGACACTTACAATTTACAACTTTATTATTGCTCCACATTTTAACTACTGCTCAACGATACTTTACTTGTGTAACGACAGAAAACAGAACTAATTTCAAATTTTCAAAAATAGAGCATTATATGAGAATAATATTAAAGGGAAACAGATATTCAAAAGTAGCTAAAATGTTAGAAGAATTAAATTGGCTAAACTCTCCAACTTCTCCAACAAAAGTATTTGCAATATGTACATTCACGGACATAATACAAGAATGTGTAAGGAAATTAGGCTACCGAAAAAGAACAAAGCCAATACGCAAAATAGTAAATTTTATAAAGGGATGAAATGCTATAATGCTCTACCGGACAGAATCAGAAGTTAACAAATTAATAAATATAAATAGATTGTAAAAAGCACATTAATTGACGCAAGACAAAATTAATTAGTTTTTTAATTACCATTATCTATATGTAATAGTATAAAATGTACCAGACGTGGTAACTAAGTTCATAATACCCTCTGTTTTGCATAACATCTGTACAACACAACTCGATAGAGACGCGACGAGATACAAATCTCTATTGAGTTCGTGCATCTTCGATCGAGGCGCGACTTAGATACAAACCTCTATATCGAACTCGTACGCAATACCTGTATAGAGTAATAATTAGTTATTTTTTAAACTTAAATATACAATTAAAAACCAAAATATTGTGTAGAATTAGAGTTTCGAAAAACAACTACATGTTTCAGGGAGCCGAAAGCCTGTCAGGCATAGATATACCTTACACTAAATTGATATCTTCTTATTTTTTGTATAAAAAAAAATTGTCACGATTTAGACCTATGGCCATACCATCGAACAATTCTGACGTCACAAAATCATCGACAAAAACAGAATAAACTCAAGGCCATTAAAAAAGGTGCCACCATAGACAATAGAAGGCTCACTCATTCATTAGCCCAAAAATATTTTTAAAATAAATGTTTTGATAGATGTCAAAACGTTCTCTCAGGACAACAAAGCTCCATCTGACACAGCCCGGTCTTGAGAAAATGAGCTTTAAGGTATCTGTCTTAGCAGCTTAATTTCTCAGGACAGCGCTTTGCAAGTTGTAAGCCTCGTTGTCCCAAGGAGCAAACTGTGGTAAAACACCTAAAATCATTTCTAATATCATCATGTTTTTTTACCACAGTAATGATTTTTTTTTCTGTTTATAATAGAGAAATTAATAAACTCATAACTCATAAATAAACTAAGACAATAGATAAAACAGAACACGACCAGTTCAAGACATCTTGGATTCTGTGCAGTATATAATATAATATTATTCTTATATTTATATTCTTTTATATGTGGAATGATAGCAATATAGAATGGTGTGAGTTTTATCTTCACTCCTGTTGAATTTGCAGACTTTTAAAACTAATATATAGGCGTTGTCCGCGTAGATAGATGCCTGGGTACTGATCTCTGTCATTAATAATATTTTGATGAAATCACCTCAAGGCATACACCAGATTTTAGGTATTCCTCCATAATATATTTAGGCATTGATTTAAAAAATAATAATAATAATCAGAATTTATCGAGTACATCGAAGGTATTTTGTGAACATCGGAAACCAATCGTGTATAATAGCGCTGTGAGTGCCTCGACATTGGGTCTCGACGATTCGAGAAAAGTATGCGGGAAGCGCGACACTATTGATAAGACGGTTGTTCGTGCAGTGGGTATAATTCTAGGAATAACGCAAAAAGGTTAGGAACTGAAAAGCAATCTCAGTAGTTTAAGTAGTCTAAGTAATTTATTTTGATAGTCGTGGGGTTTGTTTTAAAACTAGAGTTAATCTTAATTAGACATAATAAATTCAATAAAACTAGATAGGCAATTACTTAAATCTACTTGTAAAGTCTTTGTACTTAAAATTAACTAATTACTTCGTTAAATCTACATAAAAGGTTGTATTCTTAAAATTAGAGGTTCACTGGCTTATTTGTACGAAAAAGTTGTTTCTTAAAGTTAGAGATTAACTTAGCTGACAGGGTGGAGGAATTATCATGAGAGTCAGAGGCACTTCCCTTTTTGTGATGGGTGTCCAGGGTCCAGTGGCTGCTTTGTATGCAGAGTCCTCGCGTTCGCACTAGGTATTCGTGTACCTCCGGATCGGGAGTAGGTACAATGCGGCGATAATCAGAGGCCCGGGCGGTCTCCGATGTTTGATCTCCGAAGGGCGAAGATAGGACTTCCTTCTCGGATCGAAGCGTAACACTCACTCGTGGAACAGAGCCTGGGCGACTCTGCCGTAGCTCTCCGAAGGGCGAAGATAGGGCTTCCTTCTCGGATTGAAGCGTTAAATTCACTCGTCGTCAGAGGACCTGGGCGGCCTCTCCGAGGAGCGAGAATAGGAACCTGCCTGATCGGAAGACTAAACGTCACTCGTGCTTCCTGGACGGAAGACTGCACCCGACTCGTGCTTCCTGGACGGAAGACTTCACCTTACTGTCTCCCTCGTCCTGGAGCCCTCTGTTGCCTGTCTACCTGTAGGTATTCTTTTATCACCCGCATTGTTCCGCGGACCGTTCCGCCGGGCAGCTTAATTCTTTTGAGATGTTTATTGCTGTCCCATAAAATCTCAAAGGAATTGCAGACTTTCTAAAATAGTAATTAAAGTTATTTTATTTTCCGATGTAGTAGTTTCCAATTTTTTTTAACAATAGGTTCGGGTAGCCTTTGTGTTAATTGATTTTATGGCCGGTCTAGTCTGTGAATTTTTAGCACCGTAAGAGATAGGTTAAGAATTGAAATACAGATGTTTAAAAAATAAGCATGTCTGTGAATTCAGTCATTACTCATGGGCATATCAAACTCTACGAAAAAGAAAGGTTAAATAGGTACTGTTGAATAGTTGGTGTGACATGTTTATGGCCTTTTGGCCATTTGCTTTTGTCTATGGTAAAATTCATCTGACGTTTTCTACGCGCTGCCGCTAATAATATTACTCATTATTCTCCCTGAATGTGAGTAGATTAGTGTTTTACAATTTCTGATTAATAGCCATACTTTTATTGGTACCGTTTGCTGATTGTTATATAATTTAAGAATGTATAGCCACGTTTTCCTATGAAACCATTCACGTTTGTGTTTTGAGGTTATGGTCATGTTATATTTTAAGGTTTGTCACAACCGACTTCAAAATACTCCTTTAATGTTATTTTTTTATCTGTATTAAAGAATAATTAACCAATGCCCCCCTTTAAATAAAAATCATGTTTTAGCTGATTATAATTTTAAACCAATTTCCAAATGTATTAACTAATTTATTTTATTGTTAAAACAAGAAATCGCTGTGTTATTTATAGAGTTCACATATTTCTTTCATTGTTATCTTCGTCATTGATTGCAACCAATAAGGTCAAATATATTAAGGAGGGTGGCCTGAAGTGAAATTTTAAGCCGTTTTTTTTCATCACCTGACTTGTGCCAGTACTCCTGGGTTAATAAAAAAATTTCTTAAATTGAATCAGTTCCTGCAATTATTCCGTAAAATGACGTTTATAGGAATTTAAAATTTGTACATTTAGTTTTATAAGAAACGCGTACCCACGCTATTAGTGGGATAAGTCTGATGTTGATGAATCACGAATGGAGATGGTGATCAATTTTTGTACCCACTACATTTCATTCCAGTTCTTTATGCAAATTTTTCCAGTTTCGGCTTCCGGTGACCTCGGGGGTCATGTTGTAGTGTACTATATTGTAACTTTCAAAAACCTACCCTTTATTAGCTTTAATTCATATCCTATCTCATTTCAGTCGTGGTATACATGCATGCAAATATGCATCCCGATCTATAAATCAGATTTCCTATTATTTGTTTTAAACGCGTCTTTTTCTGTTTTGACAGAATTTTCCAACCAAAACGAAATATTGAAATAAAGTTTTTTTTTGTGTAAACCACTAAAAGTGTTGAGTTATGTATGTACCCATTATGTTAGTATTATTTACATATGTGGTTTACATAAACTATGTAATTTTTTTAAATGACACCACTGAGTAATTTTACGTCTATTAAAGTTTTTTTTTTTTAAATCTGGTTTTATTATTTTGAATAACAATGTTCTGTTTCTTGTATTATAAGGCTTCAACCAATTACCATAACACTGCCAGAGCAGCGCCATGGATCCACTAAGCCTAGAGACTGCTCCCATCAAGGCGGAACCAGGGCCCCAGGGAGAAGGTGACTGTGAAATTCCATACGCGGATATAGATGTCGACTTCCCAGATGTAAAGAAGGAATGTTTACTGTATGCAGAGAGCACTCCGACATCCAGTAAGTTGCATTGTTTGTTATAAGTTATTTCACTAGTTAAAAAGAATGCTAACTCCATTTATAAAAAAACAATTTCTCTGTGGGCCGGATCGATAAAGGCCGGTTATCGGAGACCCCTCGACCTCCGCATTCGGACTCTTTCGTCTTGAAAGAGAAATCCCCATCGTCTTGAACCCATCGTCTTGAACCGCAATTGGAAATTATTAATTATGAATGATAGCCACATTCATTCCTTTCCACCTCTCAAATCTTTATTCTTCGGAAACGTCCTCCTCCTTTTCCTCCTTCCCTTTCAATACCCTTCACACAAGATCCACAAACGTGACATAGCCCCTGCTGAAAATTATTTGCTTCAGTGGCTCTTGTGTGGAGTTATTGTAACATTATATGTGTATATATCAACGTACGTATTGTTGTTTTGTTCTTCCAGGTAGCATTAATGTGGAGACTGTTCCCGTCAAGGCGGAACCAGGACCCCGAAAAGAAGTTGGAGGGGGAATTCCTTATTCGGAAATAGACATAGACCTGCTGGATGTTAAAAAAGAATGCTTAGAACAATCCACAAGCATTACCCAGTCAGCAGGTAAAACAGATTTTTGTTTGTTAAAATTAACAAATAGTACTTGCAAAATTTTTGCTGTTCGTGAGTTTTACTGTACTTACAGTTAAGCCTTTTCCGAAATCTTTTTCAGACTTATTTACGAATATGAAGACGCTTCCTGAGGAAAAACCATACTCTTGTCCCCATTGCAACTACTCCTCTTCATACAAGTCGGCGTTAGAAATTCACCTGCGCACCCATACTGAAGAAAAAACTTTTTCATGTTCTGACTGCGACTACCCATTTTCTCGAAAGGAAAACTTGACGAGACACATGTTGACTCACAGTGGAGAAAAAGCTTTTTTTTGTTCCGACTGCAACTATTCATGTTATCGAAAGGACCATTTGAGGAATCATATGAGGGTTCACAGCGGAGGAAAAGATTTTCCATGTCCCGACTGCAACTATTCATGTTCTCGAGAGGGAAATTTGAAAAAACATATGAGGGCTCACAAGCGAGAAAAAGATTTTTCATGTCCCGACTGCAACTATTCATGCTCTCAAAAGGAAAGTTTGAAGACACATATGCTTGTTCACAGTGGAGGAAAAGCTTTTTCATGTCCCGACTGCAGCTATTCATGTTCTCTAAAGGGAATTTTGAAAAAGCATATGCTGGCTCACAACGAAGAAAAAGCTTTTTCATCTTCCGACTTTAACTATTCATTTTCTCGAACGGGAGATTTGAAGACATATATGCGTTTTGGAAAAAAAAAACAGTGATTTTTTTCCAATCAATTTATTATTACCTTGAAAATAATCATCCAATATTGAATCACATTTCGTAAGAAAAATCACTACCTAAACAGTAATTATTATCAGGTAAATTTAATAGCCTATAATATTCCCTCCACAGTGGCAGAACTTTTGCCTAATGAGCAGGTGGTCCACATATGAAGACTCATTTTTAAACAAAAAAAATGTTTAAAAGTAAATAACATAAAAACTACTCGTATATTAAAAAAGTTTTGAAATTACGAACGCCAATGCTCTTTTCGTAATTAATAATTATTCGTATAGAATAATGTATGGAAAAAAATAGTTTCAGAAATATTACTCGAAGATGCGAACGATTGTCGCGAGCGCCCTACTTGATTTTATATATATAAAAAACACACAAATTTATTAATTTGAAACATGTCTTGGCGCTCTCGTAGCTGTCGGCAGCTTTTTATAATCGCTCCAGCTTATCTGGTAAATATTGGGAAGTTCTTAATTTTTCCAGTGTTAAAATAGCGTAAAATAATCGCAGTAATTTATAGGTTACATTGATAAAAATCATATAATTTTAGTGCTGCCGTTTCGCGCTTAAATCAAGTTTATAATAAATCAAATACAAACCCAAATATTCTAACTTCAAAGCTGTCACGTTAATCTAAATTAACCCAAAAGCATCGTCGTTCGAAGGCGTTCGCCACATGTACTGGTTAAAAGACCCCTGCCTGTCAAAATTCTAGTGAAGTAACCGAGGTGAATGATTTACAATTGTATTCTTTGAATTATGGTGATTGTAAACAATATCGTACGACCGTGCTACACAACTCAAACTTAATGGTCAATATGTTATTTTGGAGCCTTTAATAGCTGCAAAGATATCGCATAACCTTGAAAGTTGTACCACAAACGCAATCCGTAAAATTAGATTTCGTGGCTGCCGAGAAAGGCCCAATTGGAAAAAACATTTTACGAGAAGATCTTCTGCTATCACGGCGACCTGAGTTCTGACCTCCAGTCCACGGAGCAGATCCGGTGCATCATGCGGTCCACGGACGTGCCCGACCAGGCTGCTCTGCGACCTGCTGTGGTCCGACCCCGACAAAGACACCACCGGCTAGGGCGAGAAATGGACGACACGCTGATGTGCTTTTTCCAGATCCTGAAGCCGGCTGGCAAGCGTCACCTGGCGTACGGGCAGACCAACACCAAGCGTCCCGTCACGCCGCCCAGGGGCGTCACCAACAATGGCAAAGAAGATGGATCAGTCCCCCCGGCCCCCGTCCTCACCCGCCGCCCAACTTCACATAACTTCGAATATGCTCAGTAGAAGATTTCGCTTTTGTAGTACCGCTGTGAAAAGGACTCTCTTCCTTGCCTTCTATGCGACGTTGTACACCTGCGAACTCTGGGCAAACTACAAAAAGAGTAGTATGGAATGACTTCGTGTACAGTATAATAACGCCTTCCGCATAATGTTTGGCCTCTCCAGATACTGCAGCGCTTCCAGTGTGTTCGCGGAGGGGCGAGTTTCCGGTTTTGCAGCCCTTATAAGATCCAGGGTAGCTCCTTTTTAAATATTTTTTTATTTTAATTTTAATTTTTCTTTTTACGTTGTGATGTATCACCATACTACCGTCTTATAATTATTTTATTTTTTTAAACTCTTGTACATATTTTGTATATATATATATATTTTTTTTATATAACTATTGCTAGTATATTTTATATGAAAAGTGTGGGACTGCACTAACCTCCCCACATACCGGAATAAACATTTATTATTATTATTATTTTAACTCCTATCATTTGTATTAGCGTCTTGCAATATATCGTAAGGAATAAATACAGTTAGCTTCTTTTTTTTCAATTTAACATGTATGAAAACTTAGACCAAGCCGTATTTAGTCTTGATAATTTAACTGCATCTCTTTATATGGTCTATAAATAATGTGTCATGATAGCCTGTCCAAAAAAAAATGTCATAGATGTAATATAGGAATAATGTAAGAATAGGAACTAAGATTTGTACAGCGCCCTTGAGGTGATTTTTCTCAAAAACGGCGCTATAAAAATCATCCGATTATTATTATTATTACAAAACTATTTCGTATCATAATATTTCGAGCGGTTTATTTTGGGCCTCCTGTAAAGAAAGACGATTTTTGTACAAAACTACATCGTATTCGGAGAACTTGCGAACACTGCCAGATCTATCGTTTTTTCGTCGCATCAGTTCGTTTTTGTTTAACAGACCATAACACTGATCTGTAGAAATGGGGCTTTAGATTTTTTATATTCAATGAAATAAGCTTAATTGTAGTACATCTAAATTGTTTTAAATTAATAGAAAATATTATTTTCATATAGAATATATACACAAATGTTTATAATTACGAAGAAAACACGTTTTTAATTTCTATGTTGGACAATGTGACTAATTCTGGTTAGTTAAAGTTGGATTTTGGACAAAGGACAATGGATAAAAAGACGAACTCATCCGTGACTACTGTTTTGTCTAATGTGTTTTGTACTACATTAAGTTCAGAAACTTTGTTAACTTCTCTGTAATATAAAAAAATATTGTTTTAGGTAAAGAAAACAAATTTAGTAATGTTGTTATTAAGTTTTACAAGTTTGGCTGTTTTTGAAAATCGCTTTGAGTTCCGAAACAACTACCACAAAAACTGACACTAAAAACTAAAATACGTAACGATAACATTATTAAATTTATTTTCATTAAGTTTAAAAAATATATATTACATGGAGTTCTACTAATTAATCACGATGACAATTAATAAAACAAAAAAATAAAATAATGGTTAGAAATTACCTTTACTTTTTTTTATGTAAATAGTGAATGAAAATTAAATTAATTGTAAAGAAATTTTATTTTGTATTTTAATTGTGTTCAAATTTACTTTGCAGAACTCCATTCGAATCTATTTTTAAATAAAACAAATTTATTAATAACTATTACTTTTTATTCAGCGAAAACGGTATATTTATTTTTTTTTAGTTTTGCAGACGTCATGTTTCACATGAGAGCGGATTAGCCTTTCAGTGCCTTCGAATGGCGAACCAGCTATCCCTCGTAATAATAATTACCTGACAGAACTTATTATTTCAAATAAACCTACTTTGTAAACTATATAATAATACTACTCCGCTACCGGAGATCGGAAAACACTCTTGTCCAGGCCGTCGCCCAGTGGCATGGCGCGCCCCTACATCGTAGATGGAGAACTTCCCTCAGGCCATTGTAGCATAAGTGTTAAATATGTTATTTTAATTTAATTTATTTTAATTTTTTGTTTTTATATTATATTTCTACAATGTGTAATTTTCTATTCTTAAAATGTATTCTTTTTATATGGCAGACAGAGTATTGCACTCACCGCTTTGTTCTGCTGAAATAAAACATTATTATTATTATTAATACATATTCGTTAAAAGCATTTACTTTATGGCTTGCCATAATTATAATATAAATCCATAATTAGTTTTGAACAACTTCGATTTAACATAACCGGTCGAGATTATTATATTAAATTGAACTTGTTCAAATCAAATTTATGTATTTAATATATATATAAAGATAGTTGTTATTAATTTTTTCAACTTCATCGAAAAAATATATGTTTAGGTAATAGAACTAAATATTAATATTCCCTACCTATAATATGAACCAACTAACCATAACCTCGTCCTCCAGAGAGGATGGATAGCCACGTAACTGTGGCATGTGTTCAAACATGGAAGACCCCCTTTCAACGATGTTTGTCAACTTTTCAATGAACGGTGTTAATTACAGTTTCTATATTTGCATTAAAAACAATAATATGTCTCCAATTTTCGCAGTTCATTTCTCTTGAATCTTAGCTAGAGTACCTATACTTCGTACCTAGCGTATAATTCTTATATCTAATAGGTACATACGTACTTCAGCTATAGCGGCATTGCATTCCTTTCGGATTTATTTGTTTGTAAATCGTTATAACTCACATACACCTCGAGGATCTCATGTCCACTGTGAATAATATAATTTCGTCCTTCTATCAGTTGCATGCCTCACTATTAGTCACTTCTTTCGAAACAAAATATTAGAAATTAATTGACTGCGATTAAAATGACAACGAAATTAGGATTATTTAAATTTTGACAATGGTATTTCACCACATAGAAATCGCTTGGCATAAAATTAATAGAAATACAAAATGTTATTATAACCACCCTGTATGAAAACGGACGACAAGTTGAAAGAAAACTGAACAATTTTCCGAGAAACTAATAATATTTCGTTTCCACGTTACCTTTTTGATTTTCTACATTTTCTTCATTTTCCAGAAAACAAATACAATAACTTCGTAAATAACAAAATCACAATTGAATATGTTAACTTTCGTGACGCGAGTGTACGAAAGACTCGACTTAGAGCGATCACGTGGTCCTCCCCTGCGCTGCTATTGGCTATTTGGTATGTTGGAGTAATACGCTCGTAACGGAGAGTGTAAACTCACTCAGGACGTGATATGACCGCTGATGTGGGACAAATTTCTATCAAATATATACGCAACGGCTGGTATAAAAACGAGGTGTCATGTTGTCCAACATGTGGATCTTGGACAAACATGAACGGAATGTTGTTTCATTTTGAACGTCATAAGACAAAATGCATTCTAAAAACCCCTCAAATAATAATTAATTTTTTTTTTAAACTTGCATCCTGTAAATACTTCACTTAATTTCACAAAAAAATGGTCTCTTAGGCAAAAACGAAATGAAGCTTCAAAAATATATTCAAATAAAAAAAAGTTTTACTTCACCACTTTTGTCTAGATTTGGCCATAATAAGAAATGTGATTAATTTGATGTTACAGCATTTCCGCAGTTATCACCAGATCAGGAAACTGCTAAAATACCGAAGAAAGGAAAATGTAATAAAAAAATTTGAAAGAGTGTTATTTTCCAAAAGAAAAAAATATTACGGTAAATCCCTACATTCCAAATACATATTTACGTATTTTCAAATCACTGGGATAGCTGTTCAATGTTATTATATTGTTTTAATTGTGCTATATATTTCTGAACAGTTTTCCGAACTGTTATTTTTTTAAATATTTTTTTTTATTTTTTTTATTGTATAATATTAATTATATACAGTGGGAACTTATACCCGCTAAGCCACTGCAAGTAGCTTGTCAACAGGAGTTTATTTCAACAATATAATATAATACAACAATAAATTACAATCATCATACAAATGTAGGGCAAAATTATTAGGTTGGTTACAATGAGGATAGACTTAAATATAATAGTAACACCGTAACAGTAAATACACCAGATATCTAGGAGCTATACAACCAAGGACAGCGTCATATTTGTTACCATCAAGGTTACTTTCCAAAAGCCAACACTTTAACATCAGTGAGAATTTCATCACAGGACAATTGTTTTTTAAATTCGTACGGCAATTTGTTAAATATAAATGGTACAATGTATTCTAGGGTTCGTTGACCATATTTATTTTGAAATATTGGCACTATCATTCCTATATTTTGTGTGAAACGTGTATTGTGTACATGATCCACCACTGCCTTATACGGACCTTCAGATATATGTTGCAGTAGAATTTTATGCCACAAAAGACCACGAACAGGTAATACATTAATTGATTTGAATATGATATCAATGTCTCGCCTTTGCTTAAAAACTGTATTACTTACTAGCAATTTTACCATGGCATTTTGAAATGTTGGTCTTACAGGAGTATCCCCAAGGAGTTATACCATACCAGTCGATTCTGCTAGAGACAAATAAATTAGTTTCATAGTTTTTATAGGCACATATAATTTTACCTTGTGGAGTCTTCCTGGCTCGAAGTCGCTTACAGAGGGTGGAAATTTGTACGTCCCATTTCATGTTGCAATCCACCGTAACACCTAAATACACATACTGGTTGCCTAATTCGATACTTGTACACGCGCAGGGCTGTTTGGTATTATTGTGAATGCAATTAAATTAATGGGATATGATTACAGGTGCCTCGCTGTACCATATAATTTTACCTTGAGTGGAGTCTTCCTGGCTCGAAGTCGCTTACAGAGGGTGGAAATTTGTACGTCCCATTTCATGTTGCAATCCACCGTAACACCTAAATCACACATACTGGTTGCCTAATTCGATACTTGTACACGCGCAGGGCTGTTTGGTATTATTGTGAATGCAATTAAATTAATGGGATATGATTACAGGTGCGATACTTGTACACGGGCAGGGCTGTTTGGTATTATTGTGAATGCAATTAAATGAATGGGATATGATTACAGGTGCCTCGCTGTGCCTTGCATGCGGGGATCTTATATGCATCAATTTCGTTTTTTTAGCATTGATTATTAGACCAGAGTGAAGTGACCATTTTAATAAAAAAATAAAGTCTACCTGTAACAATTTTATTGTAGTATCCAAATTTTCATGGGATATTATAAGTGCTGTATCATCAGCGTATACATAATGTTTAACAAACGAGAATATTTTGTTCATAAGTGATACAAAGATAATATAGAGCGTTGGACCTAAAATTGACCATTGTGGAACTCCTGCTTTGACATTTCTTCTTTTACTAAATTTGTCTGATATTTTTACCTGGATATGGCGGTTGGTTAGGAAGTTTTTGAATAGTTTGAGAAAGTTTCCTCTTACTCCTATTGCCTTCAAAATATTTAACAATTTCATCGGGTCTATAGTATCAAATGTCTTTGAATTGTCTTTGAACAGTACCAAAACTTGTCTTTTATTATTCAGTTCATTATTTATATAGTTAGAGAAATCCTGAAGTAACATTTCAGTACTTTTTTTTTGTAAACCAAATTGATTGGGATCTATTAAAGAAAAGCACTCCAAGTATTTAGTTAGTTTTAAAGATATGTATTTTTCAAGATTCTTTTCTAGAGCGGGTAATATACTAATAGGTCTATAGTTTCCTATATCAGTATGTTTCCCATTTTTGTAAATAGGTCTGATAATACTACATTTCAGTTCATCTGGTATTACAGCATGTGTTAAAATTGTGTTAATCAGATGAGTTAATATAGGACCCAAAATATCTATGTGTCTATTTATGTCAAACATTCGGATATTGTCTATCCCAGGGGACTTTGAATTTTTGAGAAGTTTGACTATACTCAATATGTCTGCGAGTGATGCTCGTGGTATATACAAACTTTGCGGTGACTCTATCAGGACAATATTTGACGCCTTAAAATCACATTTATGAACCATTGAGGCTATGTTATCTGAAAAATAATTAACAAATTGGTTTGTAACATTTTCCGCAGATTGATTTTTTAACATAAACCTACTAATTACATCGTCACAGTAACTCTTTGTCCTACGTCCTAGAATTTAATTTATTTCATACCATGTTTTTTTGATATCTGAAAAATTATCCTTAAATTTATCATTGAAAAAGGTTGTTTAACTTTTTATTATTAATTTACTAACAAAATTACGAAAAGATTTGTATTCTTTTTCATAAATTGCATTTGTTGGGGGGCTTTTCCACCGCTTAAATAAATAATCTCGTTTATTAATGTGTGATAGAATATCTTCTGTCATACATTCTTTTATAAACCAAGGTCTTGCATTGGGTTTTACATCTATAAATATTTAACTATTTTCATATATTTCGTTAAAATTGCTTTTTATTTGACTATATAAATTATTGCAATCATTTGTCTGAAGCAAAGCATTCCAGTTATAATTTCTAATTGAAAAATCTATTCGTTTTTGAGATAAATGATAATTATAAAAATGACAGATAAATAGGTACTGTTGATTAGTTTGCGTCATATATTTATGGCCTTATGCCCAGTTGTCAATTGTCTATGGTAAATTTCATCTCTCACTTTTCACACTTCTTTTATTTTACAATATTCTTCATTATTCTCCCTGAATGTGAGTAGATTAGTGTTTTACGATTTCTGATTAACGGTCATACTTTTATTTATGCCTTTTGCTGATTGTTATATAATTTAAGAGTGTATAGCCACGTTTTCCTATGAATCCATACATGTTTGTGTTTTGAGGTTATGATCATGTTATTTTTGAAGGTTTGTCACAACAGATCGACTTCAAAACACCCTTTTTATGTTATTTTAATATCTATATTAGAGAGTAATATACTAATTCCCTTGTTTACAAAAAAATCACGTTTTAGCGGATAATTATTTTAAACCAACTAGCAAATTTTTCACTAAGTTATTTTCTTGTTGAAACTAGAAATAATTGTTCCATTTATAGAGTTAACGTACATCTCTTATTGTTATCTTCGTCATTGATTGCAACAAAGCTGGTCAAATATATTAAGGAGGGTAGGCATTAGCGAAATTTTTAACAGAATTTTTTTTAATTGACCACCTGACTTGTGCCAGTACTTCGGGGTTAATTAAAAATTCTTAAATTGAAATGTTTCCTGCAATTGTTTCCTAAAAAAATGACGTCTATGGGAATTTAAAATTTGTACACCTAGTTTTATAAAAAACGCGTACCCACGCTATTATTGAGACAAGTCTGATGGTGGAGTGCTTTTACGACATCGCATTGATTTTCTTTTTGTATAATTCCTATATAAATTATTAAAAATATTACTTAAAGCATTGAATTATGCTGACAGATGTGGGTAACTCATGAGGTTGGATTCGACAATATCCTTATACTCTCCCGTAAAGATACTTCCTTAATACACAAACTTATACGCTTGCTCCAAATACAAAATTTAAGTATAGAGATGATATTTTTACAGTTGCTATTTTATCCTCCTTTTTCTATTGATGTTACATTTATGGGGCACAAGAAGAGTTGGTATTTATTTGAAATATTTGTAATTTTTAGTACTGGCAAATATTTATAAAATGACCTTAAAAAGTGTAAGAAGTTTTTAATGGATATAACATTTTTTATTTATTTCTTACACTTTTACTTATTTACAGTGTTACGTTCTGTGGACGCATTTGCGCACGGATGCGAGAATTTTTTTAACTTTTCCTATAAGTGGCTTTAGGTAAGCACTAACCGGCTAGTCTAGCTAAGCAATTGACGTGTGTATTTCCTCCATTTATGGATATGATTGTCTGAAAAGATGAGTTTTAAGTTGAGTTCTGAATACTGTCAAGTCTTTGATAATTCTTAAGTCATGAGGCAGTTCATTCCAGGCTTTAGGTCCTGATACTCCGAAAGCACGATCACCGAACTCAGTATTAGGTATGCGCTTTGGTTTCTTCAAACCTCCTGATAGCTGATGACGCTGTTGACCTAAGGGTGGACTGCCGTGAATTGGTATTTTCAGGAATACATAGATCTGACAAGTAAGCCGGTGCCATTCCTTTAATTGACTTAAATACCATCCAGCAGAGCTTGAACTGGATTCTTTCAGGCCATTTGAGGCAGTGGAGATTTCTGAGATGCTCTGAAATGTGAGAATATTTAGATACGCCGGTGATAAGTCTTGCTGCCGCGTTAAAAACTGATTCCAATTTGTTAGTTTGGTATTTGGGGAGCCTTGCATATATTCCGTTGCAGTAATATAGATGTGACACAAAGTACGAATTGACAATCAGTTTATTCGCCTCTGTTGGCAGGTTTCTCCGTACTGCTTTGATTTGCCTCAATTGAAATAACCTTGTACTTACAGTTCTGTTTACTTGACTTTTATGGGAAAAGTTTGCATCCAGATTGATACCGAGTAGGAGTAATATCACTTCCTGAAATATTTATTACGGAATTGCAAATTTTACCAGTTTCTTCTTCCGGTGACCTCGGAGGTCAAGTTGTAGTATACTATCATGTGTCTTTCAAAAACCTACTCATATTGGCTTTAATTCAATACAGTATCTTATTCCAGTCCTGATATACATAAAATCAGATTTCTTTTAATTTGTTGGTGAACGCGGCTTTTCTCTTTTGACAGAATATTCCAACCAAAGCAAAATATTAAAATAAAAATTCAATTTTTTGTGTAAACCTCTAAAAGTCGTGAGTGATTACCCATTATGTTATTATTATTTACTTGTTTTGTGGTTTACATAAAATATGTCATTTTATTAAAATAACACCACAAAGTAATTATGCGTCAATCTATAAATCGTCGCTGCATATATAATATAGCCCATGTGACGTTTCGTATATTCTGAGACGATCGAATAAAAGCTGTTTTAAAAAATAATTGCAAGGCTAGATTTGAAAAACTATTTTTTATAATTATTAGGCAAGCTTTCGTGCTTAACAAATATATTCTTTTTATCAAATCTACTATTTGCAATTATTGTTTAAAACAGTCACATTATATCTATATACGATCATAGTCAATATATAAATCTGGTATTATAATTTAGAATAACAACGTTCTATTTCAGATATATTTTTTGGGAAACCGTAACACTACCATAGCGCCATGGATCTACTAAACCAAGAGAGTATTTCTATTAAGACGGAACCAGGGCCCCAGGAAGACGGTGACAGTGAAATTCCTTACGCGGATATAGATATCGACGTCCCAGATGGTAAAAAGGAATGTTTTCTGAATGCAGAGAGCACTCCGACATCCAGTAAGTTGCATTATTATAGGCACGCTTCAGAAACAAATTGTATTTTCAACAAAATCGCTTTCGATTAGAAGAGTAATACTGTAAGTTGTAATGTTGTACTAGAGAAAGCCACATTAACGCGTAGGATTAATATTTTATTTGCTAACACCCTATACTTTGCTTCCGATTATACAATCTGACCAATTACGTGTTACAAAGAATACTCACACTTATACAAGCAAAGGCAACAAAAAACTTTTCGCTATTTAAAATTTGCATTTTCATGAAATAATTTTTCATCGATGGCAAAAATAATACGTTAAGAAGAAAAACATAAATTAATCACATTTCGTCGAAAGACGTACAATGTTTTTGTGGCGTCATTATTTATTATTTCATATTCCCTTCAATTTTATTTTATTATATGCCTTCGTCACCAAAGAACGATATTAGTATAAGTACATTATTTTTTTTAGGTTACCGTAAGCCCTTATATTTTTATGTTATGAAATAATACAAATATTATGTTTCCTAAGAATTTGTATGTTTATTCAATAAAAACCCAATATTTCAGTTCTGCATTTTTGGCTTTTTGTGCTTTATTTAATTCAGGTATTCGATTTTAAAACAAAACAATTGCGTAAATTTTTTTAAATATCAAAACGGTACTTACTTTAAAAAACCCACCTCCCATTAGGTTTGCGTAACTTCGAAATGTCATAAAAACTAACTCACTGCGATAATTAATTACAGTTCATTTTTTAATGTTTTTATTTTATTATTTTTAGTTAATTTAAAATAGAACATAGGTAGATTATTTACATGTATTCTTATAGGAACATAATATGTCTTATGCAGACGATTTTTTACAATTTATATCACAATATATAATTATGAACTACAAATTAAACTTTACAAAATACGACATTAAAAATCGCACTTATTCACCTTACATATTTCGTTCCTACCTTCTAAAATTTCAAATATTTTCCAATAATTTTATATTTTTCGGTATTTCTTGGAATATCTTCGTGGCTCTATGTAATAATGAGTTTTGCGGATTTGTTTTCTTTCGATAGTGAAGTCTTATTTCATTTCTTCTTTTTGTAGAGTGATTATGTCTCTATTGATGTTTCTCAAGAATTCAGAATTTTGTTGGCCCTTAAACATTTAAAGAGAAAAACTATTACATTCATGTTAATAATTCACTTAAAAGACAGTATGTTTATATTCCTTAGCATTTTTTTTAAACTTTGGAATATTTGTTTCGTCTTCAAATTGCTTAAAAAAAACGTTTTTTTTTAAATTCTCCCCTTTTGACAAGAACCAAATATTTATTATAATATATTTTAAGGTGATCGTAGGCATTATTATGTGACATATTATGACATCAGGCGTCATTCAATTGGAACGAATTCATGGCAAGAGTACAACACAAGTGGAAATTTCTTACCAATTTACTGGAGCAGTTATGAAAGTGTGGTGCATTGTTTCGATTTCAACGTTATTTCATCATTACTTTATATTTTATGGACACCTTCACTAGACTGAAATCATCATAAACTATAATGTTTATACAGCTGAATCAAGGCTTCCTAATAGTATCATAAGTAGATAAATAAACAATGATATTCACTTTTCATTAATATACACAGATATCAAAATATTTCAAAAACGATGATTTCTTCATCAGGAATACATAGAATTTAATTCTTGAGTTGAACTCAATCAAATTTTATATTCGTTTTATATTTGGGGTAATATTAACAAAACTTGAACATGAAGTATGATATCGGTGTAAATGGCGTAAATTTTACTGGTCTCATTAGCGTCTTAAGTTGGTTAAGCGGTTACCCCGGATAGGTAGTATTATAGGCACATACATATTTGTGGATAATCATTTCCAGTAACTTATCATGTGGGGAACGAATAGCTACGGGTCGGTATTTGGTTGCTTGACACTTGGCACCATCTTGGTGTAAAGGGGTGACCTTTGAAAGCTTCCATAGTTTGGAAAATATTCCCCTTTTGAGAGTGAGATTCAATATAGATAAAAGTGGCCTGGATAATGGTTCAGAACATCACTTAATAACAAAAGGTAGAATTAAATCAGGACCAAACGATGTTTTTGGTTTCAATTTTTTAACCGCTAAACTTAAATCCACGACGTATTTCCAGAAGGACTTCGGATCGTGTTTCACATTATTTTCTACATTCAAAATGTACTTATTATGGGCAATCGAAATATTACGTTTAATTCTAATACTAAAATTTGAACAACTCATGTTCACTTTCCAACCCTGATCGTTTCCACCGCCGGTAGTGTATGAATTTTGTCTTTATGTCCCCGATAATCTCACGTGTAAACCACTAGGATAGTTTTTATTTCGCGGTGCTTTCTTTCAAAATAGCTTAAATTACTAATTAACATTTCAAAAGAATCTTATAAACATTCGTTTCAGAGTTGGGAGGGATATAAATAGCCCAAATAAATAAACATACGTCTTGAATAATGCCTTTGACAGATAAATTTTTATCTACTGTCGAAAATCTGCACATTAAAAATGGACTCGTTTTGCCAACTCTCAGTAATTACGATTACTTCGTGGTCTTGGTTAAGTACATTTTCTAAAAAAAATGTCGTCTTCGATCGGAGCGATCACTTCCTCTATTGTCGTGTTGGGATCTAACCGAGAAACAATTGTGCATTTTTGCTTAGGAATTACCTTCATTCTATTTGTGTCATTGGTTCCGAGGTCGAGAACTTTTCTTTTCGTGCGTACAGCTGCACTGTAGGGTTTATTAGCGGGCTGTGTGAATTCAGGGCCAGCAGATATTAGCTTCGTTAGCGGATTGTCGGACGGTACCGAAATACTGGCGAGAGGAGCGTTAGGTTCGCGCGGTGCGGGCGCGGCAGGCGTATTTGATTGCGGCTGCACGGCGGGCTGCGCGGAAGTGGAACGGGGCTTGCGCGAGAACAGAGCCATTGCTCGTACTAGGCAGTACCGGCTGTGGTAATATCGGGTCAGAAGTATTTGTTGATACAAGTGTCTTGGCTGCCGTTTGTAGTGTTATTTACATATTATTGTTTTACTCACAAATTTGGTCAGCAAGTGACACCAACGTCTTGTTTTGCTCTGACATTTCATTTAGCAATTCGTCAATGATATTCGAATGCACTTCGTTCCTTCTCTGAAGTGAAGCCACACTTGTGTTATTTTTGTATACCAATTGTCGTCACATTGCACCGATAAAAATATTATATTGGTGGACCTCGTTAAAAATGCGTGTGCTTCGTAGCCTACGTACACTTACAGATATAGATCCGACATCCAGTAAACCCATTTACAAAAAACAATTGACCCCTAGACCTCTGCAGGCGGACTCTTTCGAACCATCGGCTTGCACCGCAGTTGGAAATTATGAAATCATAGGCCCGCATGAACGTCTACTGTTTCCTTTCCTTTTCACTACCCTCAGCACAAGAAAATTGTTTTCCTCAGTGCCTCTTGTGTGGAGTTATTGTAACAATATATGTGGGCATATATCAACGTCCGTATTGTTGTTTTGTTATTCCAGGTAACATTAATGTGGCGACTGTTCCCATCAAAGCGGAACCAGGACCCCGAAAAGAAGATGGAGGGGGAATTTCTTATACGGAAATGGACATAGAACTGCTGGATGTTAAAAAAGAATGCTTAAAACAATCTGAAAGTATTACCCAGTCAGCAGGTAGAACAGACTTTTGATTGGTAAAATTAAGAAATCGTACATGCAAATTTTTTGCTTATTATGAAATTTGTTGTACCTACGCTTATGATGCTTTTTCCGTAATCTTTTTCAGACTTATTTACCAACCTGGAGACGCTTCCTGGGGAAAAACCATACTCTTGTCCCCATTGTAACTACTCCTTTTCATACAAGTCGGTGTTAGAACTCCACCTGCGGACCCATACTGGAGAAAAACCGTTTTCATGTCCCGACTGTAACTATTCATGTTCTCGAAAGGGAGATTTGAATGCACATATGCGTGTTCACAGTGGAGAAAAACCTTTTTCATGTCCCGACTGTAACTATTCATGTTCACGAAAGGGAGATTTGAAGATACATATGCGTATTCACAGTGGAGAAAAACCTTTTTCATGTCCTGACTGTAACTATTCATGTTTACGAAAGGGAGAATTGAAGACACATATGCTTGTTCACAGTGGAGAAAAACCTTTTTTATGTTACCACTGTATCTATTCATGTTCTCGAAAGGGAGATTTGAATACACATATGCGTATTCACAGAGAAAAACGTTTTTCATGTCCCGACGGTAACTATTCATGTTCCCGAAGGGGAGGTTTGAAGACACATATGCGTGTTCACAGTGGAGTAAAACCTTTTTCATGTTCCGAGTGTAGCTATTCATTTTCTCGAAAGGGAGATTTGAAGAGACATATGCTTGTTCACAGTGGAGAAAAACCGTTTTCATGTTCCGTGTGTAGTTATTTATTTTCTCGAAAGTCACATTTGTCGAATCACATGTTGTCTCACACTGGAGAAAAACCCTTTTCATGTTCCGAGTGTAGTAATTTATTTTCTCGAAAATCACATTTGTCGAAACACATGTTGACTCACACTGGAGAAAAAGCTTTTTCATGTTCCGACTGCATGTATTCATGTTCTCGAAAGTAGGTTTAAAGACACATATGCGTACTCACAGTGGAGAAAAACCTTTTTCATGTTCCGAGTGTAGTTTTATTTTCTCAAAAGTCACATTTGCCGAATCACATGTTGACTCATACTGGAGAAAAATCATTTTCGTGTTCCAACTGGAATGTTAATGTTAATGAAAGTTAAATTTGACGAAACACATGTTGACTCACAATGGAGAAAAAGCTTTTTCGTGTCCCGACTGTAACTATTCATGTTCTCAAAAGGGAGATTTGAAGACACATATGCGTATTAACAGTGGAGAAAAACCTTTTTCATGTACCGATTCTAGCTATTCATTTTCTTGTAAGGGAGATTTGAAGACACTTATGCGTGTTCATAGTGAAGAAAAAGGTTTTTCATGTCCCGACTGTAAATATTCATATTCTTGAAAGGGAGATTTGAAGGCACATATGCGTGTTCACAGTAGAGAAAAACCTTTTTCATGTTCCGAGTGTAGTTTCATGTTCACAAAAGAGCTATTTGAAGACACGTTTGCCGGTTCACTGTGGAGGCAAAACTTTTAAATGTTCTCATTTTAGTTGTTCATATACTCGAAACTCATATTTGACGAGACACACGTTGACTCATATCCGATAAAAACATTTATTATGTTTCGCCTGATGTGCATCTTCATAAAAAGGAAGTTCGAAGGAACACATTCTGAATCATAGTGGCGAAAAGCCTAAATCCATACTCCGGTTTTAACTGGTCATGTTCACTGAAGGCATATTTTTTGCGTTACATGATTACTTATTGGAGAGGGAACCCTTTTCATGCTGCAGCTGTCCGTATTCATGCTCACACTAAGGCACTTGCTGACCCACAGTGAAAAATGACCGTCTATGTGATAAAATATGTTGTAAAAGCCCTTTGGGGTGTTAATGAATAAATAAATAAATAAAAATTGAAGTTAAATCTTTTATCGACAGTCATATTTAGATCAACTAATTTGGTCTTCAGCGCCAAGAAAATATTTCCGGATTTCGTCCTACGCACCGCGAGCAATTTTTGGAGATACTCTTGTTCTCCTTGGTTGGGAGTAGGTTTGAGCTATCATGGCCTCTACCGAGGCTCTATATTACTTTCCCTTTTTGGATATTTGTTCCCCATATACGCCCCTAGGGGTTGTTCCAAGATAGTATTATAATAGTGATACAGAAGTAATCATGGAGTATAGTGAAAATGCTCGCAATGAACCATGTACGGGTCAGACGAGATCTGCACATTGTATCTCTGTGCTGTGTTGTTTTTTTACCACAACATGCTCAATTATTTCGCTAAATTTAGAAAGCAATTTGGTAATCGATATGCTTTTAAAAAAATTATATCGCAAAACTTTTTTAATATAACAAATAATTTATGTCAAATTTTTTTATATTTCCCTACCATCCCCACCTACTCCGACAGCCCTACCGCTATAAACTCACCCTACCACTGACAGCACGGGTAATAATCAAAACAGGTATTTATAATATTATAAATAGGTATGTTAGTTGTAAGATTCTAGTTTTAAGTCATAGTTGTAACTCATTTTGCAATAATGTATATAAAATATGCACTTGGTCATAGATATGTATTAGTTATAAATATATACTAGGTTTATATATGTATTAGGTTTATATTCTAGTTATACCTACATAATTCTAAATTGTAAGTCACTAGCTATAACTTTTAGTTGGTAAGTCACTAGCTATAAGCCATAGATGTAAGTCACTAATTTCAAGTCTCAGTGGTCAATCTCTAGCCATAAGTCTTAGTTGTAAATCAATAGTTATAAGTCTTACTTATAAGCCATTAGCAATAAATTTTAAACTGTAAGGTATTGGTTGTACGTCAAGTGATATGTTATTTAAATAATTGTATAGCGCCCTTGAGGTGCTTTTCCCACGAAAACGGCGATGTAGAAGTAATCCAATTTTTATTATTATTACCCGGTCTTTATCCCCCAACCTCCCTTCCGAAAACCATATCCTGTCCGTATCGAACCCAAATCCCGGCTTTAAAATTGCATTTTTGACCAAATTCTTGAATAGGTTCTTCAATATTTTTTTCATAAATGTTTGGACAAATTTAGCAAAGCAAACTACATAATGTGATGAAGTAAATAAAATAAATTAACCTTCTGAGCAAGGAAAGAAGCTCGCCTTCAGACTTCATGCAAATCACAACAATTCATCAAAAATACAATTTCTTCTCTAAAATCAAATGTATCTTCGGGGTATAGCATAATCACAATAAGGAACTCTAAGGAAAAATATAATGACTTTAAAAATATATTTTCATATAGATCAACAAACGTCGATTCTGAATATATAACTTTCATTATATTCGTGAAAGAAATTAGTGTATTCACTAACAAACCGATTATCAAAACGGATATAATGTTAATGATCTATGTTATTATTATTCTTTGAGTTAAGGTTTCTTAAAAGGAAAATAATTATATTGCTTATGTTAAGTTATGGTTTACCATGAATAGAATACACAATTATATAGGGTACAGCTCAACCGTTTTTTGACAATTGACATTCTAACCTCAAAACGACCGGCCATAGATTTGGAGCGTTTCGGCGCCCTTAGAAAAATTCAAACTTAGAAAATTTTTATAACCATTAAAACTAACTTTAGACAAAACAACGATACTGGTATTTAAGTTTGAACGTCACTATTGATAAAGTAAATTAAACAAATTGGACTGGGGTTCTTTATTATAACAACTATCGACCGATGCCTTCTAAATACATATAATTTATTTATTTATTTTATTTTCAGGCAGTCAAAAGCTACTAATTTATCATATTATTTATTTACCGATCAGCGATTTCTAAAACGAAATTTCAAATTTCAAGAGCGCTTCGCTCAGCGGAGACAAGGAGTATTGCCATTAATGTCAAGTAAAAAAAATTAAAAACTAATAATATTTTTTTCCATTCGCCACTCGTCTGGAGAACCGCCTGCGATCACCTTATCCGCAAATCTGAAATACGTTCGAGAGTCCCGATAGTTGTAACATTGCAGGGTGCTGAAGCTAGCGGTGTGTAGTGGGAGCCGCGTACTGTAATAATGTTAGTATTCTTCGCCATCGCAAGGCAGCAACAAATGGGTAAAAAGGCGAGTGTAACAGAAATAGAGCATTTACATTGTTGTGAAAATGAAGGGATGGGGGAGGATGGTTTGGTTACGGGGAAGTTATGCGAGACAATTACAATCTGCAGGACTTACCCTGGAGATGGAAGTCTGCTCCGGACATTAGCCTATCTCAGTTCGGCAGGGGCATCAGCTTCTCATCGTACAATTTCGCGGATCGATCGCAATCTTATAATTGGGTTGAGGATGGTTCTAATTCCACGTTAAATGAGTACAGGGAAGTGTTTTCATACTCGGAGTTTATTGTAAACTCAGACAAACATTTAGGTTAAGAACAATCGAGTAGTTAGTAAAAAGGTCTTAATCTAGGTATGATTCTATTGTAATATCTCTCTTTCTGATTCGAATCTCTAACCGGGTTATGCAAATGTACCAAAAGTTTAATCAACACATTAAGGGGAGATGGAAAATCAACTCTCATGGAGGTGATCTGGTCGGATGGCAAGAGTTGCTGGCAATGACGCTAAGGCTGGACATCTCTGCACTGAATTTAATGGGCTATTTAATTAGTAAGTCACCCTGAGGAGTGTTTTGGCAGCAAAATGGCACGACTAGCTGCGGCCTTCAGCCCGTCCGCATAGTACTTGTAACACAAAAATAGCCGTCTCTTTTCAGAGACGCAGTTATCTCTTCGAGCTCCAGGCGGAAAGCGATCGTTTCAAGGGGCCGCAAGCAACGCCGCCGAGCTGCCGAGGCGCTCGCGTTGCCTGCTCCTGTTTTATTTATTTATGATCTGATTGGTTTAATTGGGCGCTGGAATCGCCAGATTGGTTAATTTATGGAGGGAAATGATGTAATTGCTTGCCGGGCTCATTTGCCAAGACGAGTAGCTAGAACTCATCTCAGGGTCATCGTTTCGCCACATTACAACATTCATGGGTAAATATTTTTGGACGAAGCCGACGAAAGTCACCTTTTGTCGATTTCGTTAGCATTTGCAGACACATTGTGACGAGCGCAGGTCGCTTCCCAAGTTATATAGTAAGGTAAGATTGTTCGAACCTTACTAAAGATTATTCAAATTTATTTTCAGGAAAATCTTCGTGTTTATAACTCTGCTCAGTTATTAATACATTGAACTGTTTGCGGTGTTTTAGCTATTAGTATATATAATTTGACAAATCATGGTTATATAGATTGAAAAAAAAAAAATACAGCACAAAAAAACAGAAATTTAAAACAACGTCAAGTGAATCAAATACTCTTGTCGGGCCATGTCAAGAGTCAGAATAACGGAAGAATATATTTATATAAACTGATGTATTATTTTTATGTGAATACCGTACAAAAGTCTCAACTGCTTCCAACCGTCTGAAACCAGTGGTACTAGGGTATCCTCAATTGGGATACGTTGTAAGGCTGAGGGTATTGGAGAGGGAAAGGATATGTTGAGAAGGAAGGTGGAAAAGTACCTAGTTATTCAAATCTGGTCACCAAACACGGCAAAGGCGTTCCAAGAAAAGTTTTGATTGTGGATCTGGATCTTTCACTAGGGCGATACTGAAATTATCTACCACTCTGGAATATGCCGCACATATACTTTATTAGGTATATATTGTTTTAATTGAATAAATTGCAAAATAATACAATTTAATCAAGTAAAATTTACTTGAAAAGGCTTAAGCCGTATTTGGTGACCAGATCTGAATAGCCACGTACTTCCCACCTCGCTCTACCCCATCTCGTTCCCTTCCCGTCTATCATCAGCCTTATAGCATAAACCCATTGTGGGTGCTATAGTGTCACTGGCTCCAGAAGGTTGTGAGCAGTTGAGACTCTTGAGCGGTATTCATAAAAAAGAAAGTTAGGTACGCTAATCGTTAGAAACCTGAACAGAATTTCCGAATTTTTTTTTCATAAATAACAAATTTGGTATTACGCGACTTAGCGGCAATCGCTTTGAATCCTAACCCAGTTGATTGTACCTAACTACCTAATTAAATGAATTATTACATGCATGTACATATTATTATCCACTATTATGGTAAAAAAATGTAACGTTTAATTATCTAGCAATGTTGACTAGTACAAAAAATAAATGATTTTTGGCATAGGTTTCGTAAAGAGAGTCCCCTTAATAATAATAATAGTAATATTAAATGAATGAATACCTATTGTCCCGTCATATCACATAGCCGAGTAGCCGACTGTACACAGTTGATGCCTGTCTATCTGTAGGGATCTTTTTATGACCCGTATTGTTTGGCGGGCCGCTCAGAAGGGCAGCTCATTTCATTTGAGGTTTTATTGCTGTCCAATAAAACCTCAAACAAAATGCCGACTTTCTAAAATTGAAATTAAGTTTTGTCTAAGCTTTATGATCTAGTACTTTACAATCGTTTCCGGCTTGAACAACAGTATGCGGGGCTAGCCTTTGTGCAATTTTTGTGCAATTTACCCCTTAAGTGCGGCTCTGGTACAAATATTCATAAGCAGAAACAACAGTCTTGTCTACAGTAGTCGGCACTTTTCGTGTCTGTAAGATGCGCGCGCGTTACAATTGTACCTCCCTGAAGAATAAAGTTGTTGTATTCTTATCCAGCTGCACATCCAACGATTATTTTTGTCATCAATTTTAAAATGGCAATAATTTTGTATTGGTGGCTTTTGAAAAAATGTAATTTGAAATATTTTTATAGATGCCCTATTTGATATGTCTACCAAAAAGAAGCAAAGAAAATCGGAAGATGAAAACCGTGAACTTAGAGTTGAGTGGAACGAGACTTTAGCGTTTATTGGAAACTTAAATGACCATCGGACATGTCTTATTTGTAAGGAACAATTCGCGCATAACAAGAAGTCAAATTTGGAGAGACACTTTACAGTTAAACACCCGTAATTTAGCACTAAATATTATGTCGGTGATTCAAGGAAGAAAGCAGTTGAGGAACTTCAGAAGAGTCAAGGGATATCAACTTCTGTATTTAATAACTGATTGCAATCTTCCAACAATATTAATATGGCAAGTTTTGTTGTTAGTCAAAAGATTGTTAGGAGGGGGAAATCGAATACAGGCGGTGAATACATAAAAGTTGATTTATAAATCTGAAGAGCTATTTCGGGATTTTAATAATAAAACAGAAATTCTTAAAAAAATTAAGATTTATGATTGTCTGCCAAAACAATGAATGATAGAACAATTAAAATGTATTTGAAAATTCGCCAAAAACCCTGTTAATGCTACGATAAAAGATTTTAAATTTTCTCCTTTTGGCATTGACATTGTTAACTTTGAAATACAATTGCTGGATTTGAAAAACAAGGAAATATGGCTAAATTTGAATATCTTTGTGTTTATTTGGTAATACTGGAGAAGAACAAATGTGAACTTAGTTCATAACACAAGTGGTCTGCTTTAAAAGACCTGGATAAGAAATAAATGATCATGTTCAACGCCTGGAATAGTATTCCTGACTCTTATGATCAGCTGAAAAAACTCGCGTTTTCAAACTCAAACTTTCCAAGGAGATGCAAGGACATTCGCATTATATGTTTGTCAGTCATTGTCTTGATTTAAATTTATGAATACTTTACTTTCATACTATTTTTTAACAATAAATAAAACAACTACAAACTATGAAAAGAAGTTTTATTCAGCACACCCGTAATTTAATGAAGATCCAAAATAATAATAAAAGTTTACTAAATTAATAAACAGATTTGACTCTCATAATTTTTCGTTTATTCAAGACTTGTTAATATTATCCTATAATATTAACAAGTCTTGAACTTGAAGTATGATATCGGTGTAAATGGCGTAAATTGAACTGGTCTCATTAGCTTAGTTGGTTAAGCGGTTACCCCGGATAGGTAGAGGTCCTGGGTTCGAGTCCCATATGCGACTGAAATCTTTTTAATTTCTGTTATTTTTTCGGTTTCGTGGTTCATTTGGGATGTGTTAATATTATCTTCTTCAATGATGAAACCAGTTTGTTCCAGGTAAAAGCCCAAATGGGCGAATGATAAAATAAACAAATAAGGAGTATGGAACTACACTTCAATTTTGTTGATTATTCCAGTCTCTGCGACAAAGTCTTCACGCGGTATCAAAGTGAAAGATGTCAAAAGTATGTTGAACGAACGTACACCTTCCAGGGTCCAAGCTGCCGAAATGAGATTTTTCAGAAGGGGTGCAGGAGTCATGAGATGGAATCAAATAAGAAGCTCGATTTTCCGGAAGGATCTAATACAGGGTGGCGTAAAACTACCGTTATGGTTTGAATGTTTAATAACTTTTTTAAATGTATTTATATTGGATATATTTTTTTTTTATTTCAGAATTTTGTAAAGAAAACTTGGGGAATTTGAAATGGAACACTACACTACAGAATAGCGATCAACAATTGTTGAATTTTATTTTGAAAATCAACGGTCAATTGTTTTGACGCAGCGTGCTTATCGTCGTTTTTTTAATGTGCGTACTGGACTTTCAGCACCAACAATAAGTACAGTAAGACACCTTCCATGTACCGGAAGACCACGTACGGTCCACACGGAAGAAAATATCCAACTTGTTGTGGATAGTGTGCAGGACAGTTCAGAAACATCAAAAAGAAGACTTTCGGCACAACTGGGGCTATCGCGGATGTCCGTTCAGAGGATTTTGGCCACATTGCACATGTTCCCCTATAAGGTTCAGCTTGTGTAAGAATTGAACCCGATAGACTACCAACGACGGCTTGATTATGCCATTTCATTCCAAACCATAATGGTAGTTTTGCGCCACCCGGTATTTATATGAAAACATTTTTTATTGTGTTGCCAAGTTGGGATTTTGTCCTGAAGATTTTAATGATGAATTGAACTGAAATACTAATCCTTGTGGCATGGTAGAATTATTTTCTTCAAAAGATGCATCATCATTAATAATAAAATGAACATCAAGTATTTTGTGTACACCACTCTTTAATATACAAATATCGAAATGTTTCGGAAACAAAGCTCCCCTAAGTATACTGTGTATCTTGAGGAGGAGAGCTTCGCTTACGAAACATGTTGATATTAACACGTAATACCCGGAGGTTCAAAATAAAACACATCCGGCGATGGTGGGTCCAGATAGACCCGGCTGAAATGATGAAATTAAAAGGTTTTTTATGCATTTTTCGTTCATATCCTTAATTTTATATGATATTATGTAATTCCTCACAAACTCATAACATATCCCTTGTGTTTCTTGTATGAAGATGGATGTTTTAGAAATTAGTATTCCGTAAATGTTGCGGTTCTTCGATATGCAGCAGCGCGGGGATACCACGCGAGAGCAAAACCACCACTAAATCGGTCGCGTCTTGAGACAACCGCTGCCATTGGTCAGGGGAATGAGGAGGGCAGTGCGGGAGGGGGGATAAGGACTCGGCCCAGGAAGTCAGTGGAAGCGAACATTTTTGTTTCTATATTTATTAACATTTTCGGGAAATCGATGGTGTGCATTTACATCATGTGCATAAGTATATTATGTATTATTTAAAATACCAGAAATAAAATCACTTATTTAATTCTTCCTTGTGGCTGTACCTCTAATAGAAAGATGTGTAAAAAGAAAATAAATTAAATTTATAGCCATATTATATGATGATTGCTTATGCAAATATTAGAAAATATTATATAATGGCGTTCTTATTTGAGTATTCAATTTTCTCACACATTCATTTGTCACAATTAAAACCATTGAATGACATACATTTTAGTTAAAAATACTAAAACTTTTATTTTTCAACAAAACAAATTTAAATGTACAATTTTCATTAAAAATTAAAGGAATCCGGAATTCGACAAGTCGATCTGCAACTGATTCACTCAGATTTCCTACACTAACTGCATTATCACTTCCATTTTCACTTTCAGATATTTCCTCTAGTAATATGTCTTCCGGATCACTTTCAAATTCTGGATCCAATGCTTCGAATTTCAAGTCGCCATCATCACTGATCTCACTGTTAAGTAGCTTTTCAATCTCATTATCAGCTAAATAATTTTGCCTTGCCATTGCGTTAGTACGGTACGAAATAAAAAAAATTAAAACAAAGTTATAAAAATATAATCACAATACTAGAAATGTGCCCAAATGGTTGACAACATCTGCTTGTTAAGGACTGCGAGAGACAAAGACGGAAGAATAGAGCGAGAGATATACTGTTTCGTCGGCTGCTCAAATTCAACTGAGAAGAGATGGAGTTTTTGCGTGTTTTTATACACAATTATTCTAATAACTTATTTAAAACGTGTCCGATTTCAATCATTTTTGAGTCGAGATGTGGGTAAATATTTAATAAAAGAATAGACAAGAGGAAATTAGCCTAAACGAAATATTTGCGGCAAAATCTTTTATTTAAAAAACACTGGGTGAAATCAGACCCATCACCGGAGTCGAGGTGTTAATGCAAAATTTGTTCTAGTATTATCACTTCAAGTATTTGTTCAAATTTTGATAACATCTTGATGGGGCGAAATTCCTCACATTTTCTAGTATTTTAAGTTTTGGAATGGGTATAATAGTAGACAGTTTCCATGACTTTGGAAATTTCCCTCCTTCAATTGTCTCATTAATAATACTTAACAGTGTAGATCCAATTACCGGAAAAGCATCTCTGATTTTACTCATAGTTAACCCGTCTGAACTGTTCTTTGATTTAATTTGTTTTGAGATTTTTAACAGATATTCTGCATTTATTTCTTTGAGGACCAGTAATTCTTCTTTGACGGAGTTTTCATTTGTGGGGTTACTAGCAATGTTGGGTATCAGTTAATAAATGTAAATTTGAGTGATGCTTTCAATAAAATATTTATTTAAGTTATTAGCTATATTACCTTCATTAATATCGTTTGGGAAGTTTTCCGTTAACATATCATTTTTGTTTTCGCCATGTACTAATTCTTTTACGCTTTTCCAAATTTTTTATTCCCCTTCTAAGTTTATTTTATTTTGTATGTACTCACTGTGTGTTATTTTTTGTGTCTTTAGAGTAATTGTTTCTGTTTTTTTTTGTAATTAACCCAATCCACAGTATTATTAGTAAGTGCTCTTTTGTAAAATGTATCTCTGACCTGCCGCATTGTGCGTAGTTCCTTTGTATACCATTTATTATTGTTTCGCTTAGTTTCGGTCTGTTCTGGAACTATTTCATCAATAAATTTTTTGAAAGTTTAATACGATCTGTTCAGCTTTTTTGTTATATTCCATTTGATTTATGTCGTTCCAATTTGTAGTCAGTAAGGCCCGAATAAAATTTTATTTGTTGAATTTTTTGTAATTTTTTAATGTGACTATTTGTGTTTCTTTAATGGGGTTATCTTTTTCTCTTTCGTTTGTTAGAATTTGAATAATATTACGGTCAGTAATTCATGGATTCTCTAATACATTCACATTTAAAATGAATTTATTTGAGATCAGCAGATAAATCAATGTTTTCGATGTACTAGTAATTCGTGTAAAATCCTGAACTAATTGTTTCATCCCTGCAGCTTGAATTATAGATTTTGCTTTAACATTTATATTGAAGTCTCCAACCGTAATTTTGATATTTTCATATTTTAAATTTTCCGTGCACCATCTTTGAAAATGTGTTAAAAAGTCGCACTTACTTGCGTTCGGCTAGTTGTAAATAAAAGTATACACACCTTTCTTGATTCTTGATTCAATTTTAATGGCTAAGATACAACTCTTTACGAAACCCTTGCAAAAAATCATTTATTTTTTGTACTAGTCAACATTGCTAGATAATTAAACGTTACATTTTTTACCATAATATTGGATAATAATATGTACATGAATGTAATAATTCATTTAATTAGGTAGGTAGGTACAATAAACTGGGTTAGGATTCAAAGCGCTTGCCGCTAAGTCGCGTAATACCAAATTTGTTATTTATGAAAAAAAAGTCGGTAATTCTGTTCAGGTTTCTAACGATTAGCGTACCTAACTTTCTTTTTTGTGAATACCGCTCAAGAGTCCCAACTGCTCCCAACCTTCTGGAGCCAGTGAGAATATAGCACCCACAATGGGTTTATGCTATAAGGCTGATGATAGTCGGGAAGGGAACGAGATGGGGTAGAGCGAGGTGGGAAGTACGTGGCTATTCAGATCTGGTCACCAAACACGGCTTAAGCCTTTGCATTAAATTTTACTTGATTAAATTGTGTTATTTTGCAATTTATTGAATTAAAACAATATATACCTAATAAAGTATATTTGCGGCATATTCCAGAGTGGTAGATAATTTCAGTATCGCCCTAGTGAAAGACCCAGATCCAGAATCAAAACTTTTCTTGGAACGCCTTTGCCGTGTTTGGTGACCAGATTTGAATAACTAGGTACTTTCCCACCTTCCTTCTCAACATATCCTTTCCCTCTCCAATACCCTCAGCCTTACAACGTATCTCAATTGAGGATACCATAGTACCACTGGTTTCAGACGGTTGGAAGCAGTTGAGAGTTTTGTACGGTATTCACATAAAAATAATTCATCATAATTTAAATAAAAAAATGTTTTTGTTTTAAGCCACTTTATTTTTATACATATTTATGCATTCGACCGGTTTCGGTTGGACTCAACCCTCTTCAGGAATGTACACATATAAAAAAAATAATAATAATAATACATCAGTTTATATAATTATATTCTTCCGTTATTCTGACTCTTGACATGGCCCGACAAGAGTATTTGATTCACTTGATCGTATCATGTTTTCCAAAGGGTTCCTTGACTTTTTCTGTTATTCACTTCGCGTTGTTTTAAATTTCTGTTTTTTGTGCTGTTTTTATTTTCAATCTATAACCATGATTTGTCAAATTATATATACTAATAGCTAAAACACCGCAAACAGTTCAATATATTAATGACGGAGCAGAGTTATAAACACGAAGATTTTCCTGAAAATAAATTTGAATAATCTTTAGTAAGGTTCAAACAATCTTACCTTACTATATAACTTGGGAAGAGACCTGCGCTCGTCACAATGTGTCTGCAAATGCTAACGAAATCGACAAAAGGTGACTTTCGCCGGCTTCGTCCAAAAATATTTACCCATGAATGTTGTTATGTAGCGAAAGGATGACCCTGAGATGAGTTCTAGCTACTCGTCTTGGCAAATGAGCCCGGCAAGCAATCACATCATTTCCCTCCATAAATTAACCAATCAGGCGATTCCAGCGCCCAATTAAACCAATCAGATCATAAATTAACAAAACAGGAGCAGGCGACGCGAGCGCCTCGGCAGCTGGGCGGCGTTGCTTGCGGCCCCTTGAAACGATCGCTTTCCGCCTGGAGCTCGAAGAGATAACTGCGTCTCTGAAAAGAGACGGCTATTTTTGTGTTACAAGTACTATGCGGACGGGCTGAAGGCCGCAGCTAGTCGTGCCATTTTGCTGCCAAAACACTCCTCAGGGTGACTTACTAATTAAATAGCCCATTAAATTCAGTGCAGAGATGTCCAGCCTTAGCGTCATTGCCAGCAACTCTTGCCATCCGACAAGATCACCTCCATGAGAGTTGATTTTCCATCTCCCCTTAATGTGTTGATTAAACTTTTGGTACATTTGCATAACCCGGTTAGAGATTCGAATCAGAAAGAGAGATATTACAATAGAATCATACCTAGATTAAGACCTTTTTACTAACTACTCGATTGTTCTTAACCTAAATGTTTGTCTGAGTTTACAATAAACTCCGAGTATGAAAACACTTCCCTGTACTCATTTAACGTGGAATTAGAACCATCCTCAACCCAATTATAAGATTGCGATCGATCCGCGAAATTGTACGATGAGAAGCTGATGCCCCTGCCGAACTGAGATAGGCTAATGTCCGGAGCAGACTTCCATCTCCAGGGTAAGTCCTGCAGATTGTAATTGTCTCGCATAACTTCCCCGTAACCAAACCATCCTCCCCCATCCCTTCATTTTCACAACAATGTAAATGCTCTATTTCTGTTACACTCGCCTTTTTACCCATTTGTTGCTGCCTTGCGATGGCGAAGAATACTAACACTATTACAGTACGCGGCTCCCACTACACCCCGCTAGCTTCAGCACCCTGCAATGTTACAACTATCGGGACTCTCGAACGTATTTCAGATTTGCGGATAAGGTGATCGCAGGCGGTTCTCCAGACGAGTGGCGAATGGAAAAAAATATTATCAGTTTTTAATTTTTTTTACTTGACATTAATGGCAATACTCCTTGTCTCCGCTGAGCGAAGCGCTCTTGAAATTTGAAATTTCGTTTTAGAAATCGCTAATCGGTAAATAAATAATATGATAAATTAGTAGCTTTTGACTGCCTGAAAAGAAAATAAATAAATAAATTATATGTATTTAGAAGGCATCGGTCGATAGTTGTTATAATAAAGAACCCCAGTCCAATTTGTTTAATTTACTTTATCAATAGTGACGTTCAAACTTAAATACCAGTATCGTTGTTTTGTCTAAAGTTAGTTTTAATGGTAATAAAAATTTTGAATTTTTCTAAGGTCGCCAAAACGCTCCAAATCTATGGCCGGTCGTGTTGAGGTTAGAATGTCAATTGTCGAAAAACGGTTGAGCTGTACCCTATATAATTGTGTATTCTATTCATGGTTAACTAAACATAAGCAATATAATTATTTTCCTTTTAAGAAACCTCAACTCAAAGAATAATAATAACATAGATCATTAACATTATATCCGTTTTGATAATCGGTTTGTTAGTGAATACACTAATTTCTTTGACGAATATAATGAAAGTGTAATATGCAAGCAATTTATTAGCCACAAAGTTTATTTTTTTCTTATGGTAACCCTTCATTCAAATGACAACCGACCGACTTTCGGTTATCCACAGAACAGGAGAATTATTCACTTTTCTGCTCCCTGCTGATCCGGTCGTGTTGTCGAACTTACTAGTAACTTGTAGATTTGCATAATGCATCACTTCTAGTCTTTAAATATTCCTTCTGATCATTTGTACGCGTGAGAAATAAATCAATCAAATAGTGATCCTTCTTTCATTTAATATCT
Source organism: Halesus radiatus (assembly GCA_022606495.2). Lineage (NCBI taxonomy): Eukaryota > Metazoa > Arthropoda > Insecta > Trichoptera > Limnephilidae > Halesus > Halesus radiatus. Next base: position 144,629 of record JAHDVE020003703.1, on the reverse strand, counting down.
CCGCGACAATCATTAACTTAAGCGCTTGGTAAGTATTGGTAAGTATCACAATACACTACATACCGCCGAACACATCTAAGACAAGTAACCTCTAACGTTAAAAAAGTTATATATTCAGAATCGACGTTTGTTGATCTACATGAAAATATATTTTTAAAGTCATTATATTTTTCCTTGGAGTTCCTTATTGTGATTATGTCATCCCCCGAAGATACATTTGATTTTAGAGAAGAAATTGTATTTTTGATGTCTACAGCTGAGATTTGCATGAAGTCTGAAGGCGAGCTTCTTTCCTTGCTCAGAAGGTTAATTTATTTTATTTACTTCATCACATTATGTAGTTTGCTTTGCTAAATTTGTTCAAACATTTATGAAAAAAATATTGAAGAACCTATTCAAGAATTTGGTCAAAAATGCAACTTTAAAACCGGGATTTGGGTTCGATACGGACAGGGTATGGCTTTCGGAAGGGAGGTTGGGGGATAAAGACCGGGTAATAATAATAAAAATTGGATTACTTCTACATCGCCGTTTTCGTGGGAAAAGCACCTCAAGGGCGCTATACAATTATTTAAATAACATATCACTTGACGTACAACCAATACCTTACAGTTTAAAATTTATTGCTAATGGCTTATAAGTAAGACTTATAACTATTGATTTACAACTAAGACTTATGGCTAGAGATTGACCACTGAGACTTGAAATTAGTGACTTACATCTATGGCTTATAGCTAGTGACTTACCAACTAAAAGTTATAGCTAGTGACTTACAATTTAGACTTAAGTAGGTATAACTAGAATATAAACCTAATATACATATAAACCTAGTATATATTTAGAACTAATACATATCTATGACCTAGTGCATATTTTATATACAATATTGCAAAATGACTTACAACTATGACTTAAAACTAGAATCTTACAACTAACATACCTATTTATAATATTATAAATACCTGTTATGATTATTGCCCGTGCTGTCAGTGGTAGGGTGAGTTTATAGCGGTAGGGCTGTCGGAGGGGGTGGGGATGGTAGGGAAATATCATAAAATTTGACATAAATTATTTAATATATTAGTAAATAGGGATATAATTTTTTTAAAAGCATATAGATTACAAATTTTCTAAATTTAGCTAAATAATAGAGCATGCTGTGGTAAAAAAACCATTTAAAATAGCATAGAGATACAATGGTAGCAATGCGCGCATCCCGTCTGACCCGTACTTGGTTGGAGTACATCCACTATACTCCCGTATCACCATTATATATTTAGTAAACAAATATCAAAAAAAAGTCAGTAGGATAGAGCCTCGGTAGTAGCCTTATGAGAGCTTAAACCTACTCCCAACCAATGAGAACCGGAGTATCTCCGAAAATTCCTCGCGGTACGTAGGATGAAACCCGGAATTATTTTCTTCACGCAGAAGACAAAATTAGCTGTTCTAAACATGACTGTCGATAAAAGGTTTTGTTTCAATTTTATCACTTTTTTTTTAAATATCATCAATTTTATCACATAGACGGTCTTTTTTCACTGTAGGTCGGCAAGTGCTTTAATGTGAACATGAATATGTAAAGCTGCAATATAAAAGGGGTTCCCTCTCCAATAAGTAATCATGTGACGCAATAAAAATGCCTTCAGTGAACATGACCAGATAAAACCAGACGAAAAAGGTTTCTCTCCACTATGGTTCAGCATGTGTTTCTTCAAACTTCCTTTTTATGAAGATGCACATCAGTCGGAACAAAATAAAGGTTTTTCTCAGTTATGAGTCGACATGTGTCTCGTCAAATATGACTTTCGAGTATATGAACAACTGCAATGAGAACATAAAAAAGTTTTTCCTCCATAGTGAACGAGCATATGTGTCTTCAAACGGCTTTTTCGAGAACAAGAATAACTGCACTCGGAACATGAAAAAGGTTTTTCTCCACTGTGTACAAGCATATGGGCTTTCAAATTTCCCTGTAGTGAAAACGAATAGCTACATTCGGAACATGAAAAAGGTTTTTCTCCACTGTGAACACGCATATGTGTCTTCAAATCTCCCTTTCGAGAACATGAATAGATGCAGTCGGGACATGAAAAAGCTTTTTCTCCAGTGTGAGTCAACATGTGACTCGACAAATGTGATTTTCGAGAAAATAAATAGCTACACTCGGAACATGAAAAAGGTTTTTCTCCACTGTGAACACGCATATGTGTCTTCAAATCTCCTTTTCGAGAACATGAATAGTTACAGTCGGGACACGAAAAAGCTTTTTCTCCAGTGTGAATCAACATGTGTCTCGTCAAATTTGACTTTTCAGAAAATGAATAGTTGCAGTTGGAACACGAAAATGATTTTTCTCCAGTATGTATCAACATGTGATTCGACAAATGTGACTTTCGAGAAAATAAATGACTACACTCGGAACATGAAAAAGGTTTTTCTCCACTGTGAACACGCATATGTGTCTTCAAATCTCCCCTTCGAGAACATGAATAGTTACAGTCGGGACATGAAAAAGGTTTTTCTCCACTGTGAACACGCATATGTGTCTTCAAATCTCCTCTTCGAGAACATGAATAGTTACAGTCGGGACATGAAAAAGGTTTTTCTCCACTGTGAACACGCATATGTGTCTTCAAATCTCCCTTTCGAGAAAATGAATATTTACAGTCGGGACATGGAAAAGGTTTTTCTCCAGTATGGGTGCGCAGGTGGGGTTCTATCGCCGACTTGCATGAAAAGGAGTCGTTACAATGGGGACAAGTGTATGGTTTTTCCCCAGGAAGCGTCTTCAGGTTGGTCAATAAGTCTGAAAAAGATTACGGAAAACGCATCATAAGGGAAAGTACAACAAAATTCATAATGAGCAAACATTTTGCAAGTACGATTTCTTCTAAACAAAATTCTGTTCTACCTGGTGACTGGGTAATACTTCTAGATTGTTCTAAGCATTCTTTTTTAACATCCAGCAGTTCTATGTCCATTTCCGTATAAGGAAATCCCGCTTCATCTTCTTCAAGGGGTCCTGGTTCCGCCTTGATGGGAACAGTCTCCACATTAAAGGTACCTGGAATAACAAAACAACAATACGTACGTTGATATATACACACATATACAATAAATCTACACAAGGGGCACTGAGGAAAACCATTTTCTTGTGTTGAGGGTATTAAAAAGGAAAGGAAACAGTAGACGTTTTCGAAGAATAAAGATTTGAGAGGTGGGAAGGAATCTGTGTGTCTATCATGTGAGCCTATGAATTCATAATTTCCAACTGCGGTGCAAGCCGATAGTTCGAAAGAGTCCGCCTGGAGAGGTGGAGGGGTCTCCGATAACCGGCCTTTAACGATCAGGCCCACAACGCAATCGTTTGTTATAAAAGGGTTTACTGGATGTCGGATCTATATCTGTAAGTGTAAGTAGGATACGAAGCACACGCGTTTCTAACGAGCTTCGCTAATATAATATTATTTATCGTTGCGATGTGGCGACAATTCGTATTCAAAAATAACACAAGTGTGGCGTCACTTCAGAGAAGGAACGAAGTGCAGTCGGATATCATTGACGATTTGCGGAATGAAACGTCAGAGTAAAGCAAGATATTGGTGTCACTTTCGGTCAAAATTTGTGAGTACAACAATAATATGGGAGGCCGTGACGGAGCTATTCAAACTAGGTCCAAAGTCCGCAGAGCACTACAAACGCCAGCCAAGATATTTGAATCAACACATACTTCTGACCCAATATTACTACAGCCGGTACTGCCTAATACAAGCACTGGTTTTGTTCGCGCGCAGGTCTCCGATCCTTACGCGCTTCCCGCCGTGCAGCCGCAGTCAATTACGCCTGTCCCGCCCGCTTCACTCGCCAGCACTACGGTACAGTCCGGCAATCCGATAACGAAGCTAATATCTGCCGGCCCTGAATTCACACAGCCCGCTAACAAATCCTACAGTGCAGCTGTGTGCACGAAAAATAAAGTTCTCTACGTCGGAAACAATGACACAAGTGGGAGAAAGGTAATTCCTAAACAAAAATGCATAATTGTTTCTCGGTTAGATCCCAACACTACAGTAGAGCAAGTGATGGCCCACGTCAAAACGAATACGGAACTGAGCGGCAGTGCTGAGAAGTTCATGGCGTTATCAAACGAATCTCAACGTTTAAAATAGGAGTCAACGAAGACGAAATTGACATTGTCCTAAAAGAGGAACTTTGGCCCCGTGGAGTAATTGTACGTTATTTTCGGTTCTACAAAAAAAAACTTTGAATCCAGAAAGTGATAAAAAGTCAGGTCAAATACGATGATTACTTTTGTATCAAAACATGAGAGGACTCCGATCGAAGACGATTTTTTTTTTTAGAAAATGGTCTTAACCAAGAACACAAAGTAATCGTATTACGAGAATTGCTAAACGAGTCAATTTTTAATGTGCAGATTTTCGACAGTAGATTTATTGTTTTCCGAAAAGACAGTAGCACTGGTCAAACACGAGGTGGCGGTTTCCTGTTGGCGCTGCTAAATGAAGAAAACGTGCGAGCTGAACGACTTTTCTATTTGGAAACAGGAGATGAAAATTTATGGGTCAAAGTCATTATTCAAGACGTATGTTTATTTGTCTGTGCTATTTAAATCCCACCCAACTCTAAAACAAATGTTTATATGATTATTTATGAAATGTTAATTAGTAATTTAAGCTATTTGCCCGATAAGGAAATTTTAGTGATTGGTGATTTTAAGGCGATGCAATGGGAAGAAATGCAAAATCGTGTGTTTTCGGTTTGAGAATTTGTTGGCCTAGAAATATCATAGATAATTGAATTAAATACTGCAAGTAGAGCACACCTCGGCCTTTCATTTAACGGTCCATTTTTTTGGTATGTCTTTTTATAAGCTTAGAAAAAAATAGAGTATGAGACATTAAAAAAATGTTTAAACCGCAAAATCTCCTACTCATGAACTCATTTTCCCATATTTTCGTATTGTTCATTATGGTAAATTAAGTTTTTTAGAATATCACCGTAAAATATTTTAATAATTGTGTCTGAGCTTTACATAATAGAATAAAACACGCATTTTGGTGATGATTTTTTTGCCGAAATCGAAACATGCGGCCGATGTATAGCGGGATTTTCAACCTTGTGACCACCTGCATAAGGAGCGCGTGATTTCGTTAAAATTTTAGCCGGTGGATGGCCTTAATATTAATTCATCACAAAATCCACGTGCTGTAAAAATCGAACTTTCATATGTAATTCTTTTTCAACTGAAACAGTTGAAAACAGTGTTGAACTCGTGTGATCGCATTTTAGACCTGGTTTTAAGTACTTTTAATATGTTCGTAAAAAGTCTGATTTCTGTCTTGTTTCCGAGGATAATTATCATCCAACACTTTTGTCATAAATTAGCTTTAAGCATGTCAGGCCGTTAAAAAATCTCCATATTCATTCTAAAGATAACTTCCGTGGTTGGAATTTCAACAAAGAGACTTTGAGAAGCTATACAGTCAACTGCGTGACCACAATTGGCAGGCTATCTTAGAGGTTTTCGATGTTGACGAGACATTGAAATATTTCTACAACACGCGTATTTTTATCAATATTTTCCTAGAAAGAAAGCACGGCAAAATGAAAACTATCCTAAATGGTGTACACGTGAGATTATCGGGGACATAAAGACAAAGTTCATACACTACCGGCGGTGGAAACGATCAGGGTTGGAAAGTGAACATGAGTTGTTCAAATGTTATCGTAGTAGAATTAAACCTAGTATTTCCATTGCCCATAAATATTACATATAAATATAAATATGTAAGATATAAATATGTAAATATTGTAGTTATTACTACATTTTTAATGTAGGAAATAATGTCAAACGGGATACGAAATCCTTCTGGAAATAGATTTCCGACAAGAAATGTGACAGGGTTTTTTAAGAAATATTAACTTGAAAGATTGTATACACAAAGGAGCCGACATGCCGGAAGTTTCCGCAAAGTATTTTAAATATGTCTATAACCAGGAAAAAGTTGATTTTGAATTTTTTGAACAACATTTGCTCAAAATATTTCTGTTGAGAACGTCGACGTCGTGGATTTTGGTTTAGCGGTTAAAAAATTTAAACCAAAAACATCGTTTGGTCCTGATGTAATCCCACCCTTTGTTATTAAGTGATGTTCCGAACCATCATCTAGGCCACTTCATATATATTTAATCTCACTATCAAAAATGGAATTTTTCCCCAAATATGGAAGCTTTCAAAGGTCACCCCTTTACACATAGATTGTTGTGTCAAGCAACCAACCATCGAACCGTAGCTATTCTTTCCGCAACTGATAAGTTACTGGAAATGTGTATCCACCAGTATGTATATGTTGAACCATTTTTGATTGAGCAGCAACATGGATTTAGACATGTCCGATCAACCACTACAAATTTATTTATATTTACAAATTACGTTGTGAGAGCACTCAATAACAATGAGCATGTTGACACATCATATCACGACTTTGTGAAGGCTTTCGATAAGGTTGATCACTTAGTTCTCCAAGTAGGCTTGAAGAGATTGGTTTTTTGTAAATTTACTGAAATTCTTTAGAAATTATATTAACGGAAGAGAACAATTTGTATCTTATACGGTATATACGACTCCGGCCCATATCCCACATACTCTGGCGAACCACGGGGATCAAATTTAGGACCACTATTATTTTAAATTTTTATAAATAGCATTAGAAAAAATATCAAATTCGTCTCTTTTTTACTTTCTGCCGACGACATGAGAATAAGTACAATAGAAGACTGTAGGTAACTCCAAGAAGATATTAAGGAATTATTGACTGGAGCATTGCTGATAAACTAGATTTTAACGTTAAAAAGTGTTCAGTCATGTGCTTTACGAGGTCACACAAGACCGTATACATTTATTACAAAATGAAAGATACGTCTCTGAAGCACATGACGACTTGTAAGGACCTGGGAACTGTGTTTGACGCTCGTTTAACATTTCATGCTCACATCGAAAAGATCTGGAAATCGGCCATAAAAATGTTGGGTTTTGTCATACACAGTTTGGAGGAGTTGACAAACCTTGCAGTTAGTTATAAGGCTGCTATACTTCAGTTTAGTGCGTAGCATTCTCCAGAGGATCTCAGGTATGGGGGCCAGAAGACACCGTCTATGTACTAATGGTCGAGAAAATCCAAGGTTCGGTTCGGTTTTTACCCAAGGCTGTTTTCAACAGCATTTATCTCGGGAATGCTGGGTATTTGCAGCGTAAGTTCAAGCAGGGATATAGCATTACTGCTTGTGGCTCATAAAGTATTGAACGATGTATTATCAATACCTGACATCCTTGCTGAAATAGGATTTTATGTCTGTGATAATTTCCCGGGTGCAGAACTAACTTACCAACGGTGATGCCTCTGCGAATACTTACTGAGTTAAGTAGGTGCCTCGCAGGAAATGTGGATATTTTTTACATGACCTACAATAATTTTAAGCACGAACTAAGTATTATGTTATAACAATATGTTCCTACTTATAACGCTTTTGAATCTATATTTGTTTTACCTATGTGTTATATAATTGTGCTAACTATAAATGAATGAATGAATGAATGGATGAATGTGTTCACGCGAGTTTATTTGAAATCTACCTTCGACAAGGTGCGATTGCGGGGTCCCCCCCCTTCATTCCCTTCCTCACCGCTCCAGTCCTTGCTTCCCGACTCGATCAATTGTCCAGGGTCCATTCTAAATTGAATCACCGCCGCGACCACTACTGAAGAGCTGCCACGCAATAATCCGACGAGACGCATCCGCTACCCGGCATTGCCCGATCGACATTCTAAATCGAATCACCGTCGCGACTACTACTGAAGTGCCGCTACACAATAATCCGACGAGTTGTCACCGAGACGCATCCGCTACCCGGAATTGCCCGGTCGACAAGCATGCAAGCCCCCATGGGAGAGTAAACAGTGAATTCGGTGAGTCCTTTTTCCATCCACATCACACTCCTTTATTTCACAATCGCATCATCATTTCCTGATAATTAATATCGGGAATTCGAATAATCGCCGCAATAGAATGAATGAATGAATGTATGTATGAATGTATGAATGAATAAATAAATAAACTAAAAAATAATAAATAAATAAATATCCGAGTATGGGATTTCACCGTCACCTTCTTCCTGGAGGCCTGGTTCCGTCTTGATGGAAATATTCTCTGGGTTTAGTAGATCCATGGCACTGCTATGGTAGTGTTATGGTAATTGGTTGAAGCACATAAAATATATCTGAAACAGAACATTGTTCAGATAAATTATAATACCAAATTTAAAAAAAAAACTCTTTAATAGACGTAAAATTAATCTGTGACGTCAATTTTAATAAAACGAAAAAGAATTATTTGTTTAAACCATTTTTTTTAAACATGTATTTATTTTTCATTTTTATATTTTGTTTCGGTTGGAAAATTCTGTCAGAACATTAAACCGCGGCAAATACAAATAATAGGAAATCTGGTTAATAAATCGAGATGCATATTTGCATCAGTACTGGATTGAATTAAAGCCGATATAAGGTAGATTTTTAAGACAAAATATAGTGTACTACAACTTGACCTCCGAGGTCTCCGGAAGAAATAGGAATTATACAAAAGGAATATCAATGCGATATCGTTAAAGCACTCCAACATCAGAATTGTATCACTAATAGCGTGGGTACACGTTTCTTATAAAACTAGATGTACACATTTTAAATTCCTATAAACGTCATTTTTTCTAGGAAAAATTCCGGGAACCACATCAATTTAAGAGATTTTTTTACAAACACCGGAGAACTGGCACAAGTCAACTGGTCAATTAAAAAAAACTGCTTAATATTTCGCTACTGGCCACCCACCTTAATATAGTTGACCTTCTTGGTTGCAATCAATGACGAAGAAAACAATAAAAAAAGATAAGTACGTTAACTCTATAAATGGGACAGCGATTTGTTGTTTCAACGCGAAAATAACTTTGTCAATACATTTGCTGGTTGGTTTAAAATAATTATCAGCTAAAACATGTTTTTTTGTAAACAAGGGCATTAGTATATTACTCTCTAATGTAGATACTAAAATAACATAAAAAGGGTATTTTGAAGTCCGTCTGTTGTGACAAACCTTCAAAAATAACATGAACATAACCTCAAAACACAAACATCAATGGATTCATAGGAAAACGTGGCTATAAACTCTTAAATTATATAACAATCAGCAAAAGGCATAAATAAAAGTATGACTGTTAATCAGAAATCGTAAAATAAGAATCTACTCACATACGGGGAGAATAATGAGAAATATTGTTGGTGCCAGCGTGGAAAACGTCAGATGATTTTTACCATAGACAATGGACAACTGCGCATGAGGCCTAAATACATGACGCAAACTAATCAACAGTACCTATTTATCTATCATTTTTGTAACAGTTTGATATGACGGTGCGTCGGGCAGTTGGTATTATTCTAGGAATAACGCAAAAAGGGAGGAATAGAAATGCGATCTTAGGTAGTTACAAGTAATTTATTTTTATATACGTGGGATTAGTCTTAAAACTAGTGTAAATCTTAATTAGACATAATAAATTCAATAAAACTAGATACCGAATTACTTAATTCTACTGTTAAAGTCTTTGTACTTACAATTAGAGGTTCACTGGTTTAGGTAATTACTTAATTCTACTGTTAAAGTCTGTGTACTTAAAATTAGAGGTTCACTGGCTTAGGCAATGTGGGAGGAATTATCATTAGAGTGAGGCACTTCCCTTTTTGGTGATGGATGTCCAGGATCCAGTGGCTGCGTTGTATGTAGAGTTTTCGAGTTCGCACTACGTATTCGTGTACCTCCGGATCGGGAGTAGGTGCAACGCGGCGATAATCAGAGGCCTGGGCGGTCTCCGATGTTGATCTCCGAAGGGCGAAGATCAGTCACTTCCTTCTGGGATGGAAGCGTATAATTCGTAGAGCGTAGAGGACCTGGGCGGCCTCTCCAAGGAGCGAGAATAGGAACCTTCCTGGGCGGAAGGTTTCACTTGGCTGTGTGTCCTGGGCGGACTACTACAACCGACTCTCCGTCCTGGGCGGACTCTGGCAATCGACTCTTGCTTCCTCGGTGGAAGCTTCACTCGACTCTCCGTCCTGGGCGGACTCTGGCAATCGACTGTCTCCTAGAGCCCACTGTCCTTCTGTCTACCTGTCTACCTGTAGGTATTATCTATTAACCCGCATTGTTCAGCGGCCTTTGTCCGTCGGTCGGCTCAATTCCTTTGAGGTGTTTATTGCCGTCTCATAAAATTCGAACGGAATTGCGGGCTTTCCCAAAATAGCAGTTAAGATTATATTATTTTAGTTACGATTTTTCCTAACAATAGGTTCGGCTAGCCTTTGTACTAAATTTATTTTATGGCCGGTCTAATCTGGGAATTCCTATTATTTAAAATGCACATTTAAAAGCTTAATATTTCGGTGAATTCGGTTAATTATTTTATGTGATTACAAAAGGCTATATCAAGTTCGGAAAACTACGAGAAATACATCGCAGAATTAAAACGATATAAAGACGTTGAACAGATAACCCCATGATTTGAAATTACACAAACATTTCTTCTGAATCTAGGGATATACCATTAAAAAAAAATCTGGTAAAATAACATTCCTTCCGATAAATTGTATTACATTTTTTTATACAGTATTTATTGCATTTTCCTTTGTTCAGAATTTTTGCAGGTTCCTGATCAGGTGATATCTATTATAATTATATATAAGCAGGTTAAAAAGAACGTTTTTCATTTTGAACGAATTTCGGCAAAACTGCGGAGAATATTTGTCTTCTTAATTTGAATGTTTTTTTGTTATTAATTTTAATATGCAAAAGCAATACTGTTGACACACTTTGATATCGGTACCTACTTTAATTAAATGAATCTTTTGTTTCTAATCTATGTCTACCTCGTTGTCTATGTATAATCTGACATATGCTCTTGACTCCATGAGTCGTGAAGTCCTCGTTCGTAACTCTAATTCCGTCCAATATCTATCACTAACTCAACCGCCCCATGCTTGTGATAGTTATGGGTAAGTTTCAGTGCTGATATTGTCTACACGAGAACATTCTATTGTATCGCTCTATTCATATTGCTTGCGACTCCATTTCTTGCGTTTTCCTAATCACACTGTCCACCGTTGGGCTTTATTTCAGCCTTCAAGTATTAATATGCTGTCGAAAAACCCATTAAAACAAATTAAACCGATTTTTTGTACGGTCGTAGAAATTACAAAACAAAAGGGAATTCAGGCAAATTCGAACTCTTAAGATAAATCTGCCGGGTGCATCAGGTGATAGAACGGGTATGAGTTCTTTGCCAAGAGGCAACTGGTCACCCACTTCTCAGCGCCCAACTACTGCGAGGAATTTGATAATGCAGGTGCAATGATGTGCAAATATGGATAATAATTCATAGTCTTAGCTTAAATTCATTCTTGAATATAATGGAAACAAATACCCTATCATTTGTATTAGCGTCTTGCAATATATCGTAAGTAATAAATACAGTTACCTTCTTTTTTTTCAATTTAACATGTATGAAAACTTAGATCAAGCCGTATTTAGTTTACATAATTTAACTGCATCTCTTTATACGGTCTATAAATAATGTGTAATGATAGCCTGTCCAAAAAGAGAAAATAAATGTAAAAAAATAAATAAATTATAGAATCGACGTAATATAATAGGATGTAATATTTGTACAGCGCCCTTGAGGTGATTTTTCACAAAAACGGCGCTATAAAAATCATCCGATTATTATTAAGGGCATACTGAGCCCATGTACGCAACGTATGCGATGCCACGTATCCAGGCCTACATGCATACTTGTCCTACGTACGCAACGCAAAGTTAGGTAAGGACACGCCTTCCAACGCTTCTGATTGGTGTTTCAGGTGGCGCGACACTCTCAGTTGATTCGACGTTTAATTTTTAGGTTATGTTTTTTTTTTATATGAATACGGCACAAGAGCCCCAAACTGCTCCCAACCGTCTGGAGCCAGTGGGACTATGGCATTCCCAATTTGCGAATGTTCTGAGGCTGGAGGTATTGGGGAGGGGATGGAGAAGAGGAAAAGGAAGGAGGGGAGATACCTGGCTATTCAGATCTGGTCACCAAACATGAATAAAAGTCATTTCAAGCAACGCTTCAATTCTGAATTGTGGTTTTTCACCAGGGCGATACTGAGAGTAGCCTCCACTCTGGAACGTACTCAATTATACTATATATATTATTTTTGAATTAATTAATTGTGAAACAGCACAAATTAAATATATAAAATTTACTTGCGCACGCCGGGATTTGAACGCGCGCCCTTCGGATTCGTAGTCTAGAGCCTTACCCCTCAACCATGGAAGCCTTCAAAATTCCTATCTAAATAAAAAGTTTTTAATAAATATAACATTTTTTATTTATTTTTTACACTTTTATTTATTTACAGTATTACGGGCTGTGGACCCATTTGCTCACCGATACGTGATTTTTTGAAAGTTTTCCTGTAAGTGACTTTAGATAAGCAATAACCAGCTCGCCTGCGTAAGCAATTTACGTGTGCATTCCTTCCATTTATGGATATGATTGTCTGAAAAGATGAGTTTTAAGTTTAGTTATGAATTCTGTCTTTGATAATTCTTAAGTCGTTCGGCAGTTCCTTCCATGCTTTAGGTCCTGATACTCCTGCGGCACGATCACCGAACTTAGTATTAGGTGTGCGCTTTGGACAACCAATACCTTACAGCTTAAAATGTATTACTAATGGCTTATAAGTAAGACTTATAACTATTGATTTACAACTAAGACTTATGGCTAGAGATTGACCACTGAGACTTGAAATTAGTGACTTACATCTATGGCTTATAGCTAGTGACTTACAATTTAGACTTAAGTAGGTATAACTAGAATATAAACCTAATACATATATAAACCTAGTATATATTTAGAACTAATACATATCTATGACCAAATGCATATTTTATATACATTATTGCAAAATGAGTTACAACTATGACTTAAAACTAGAAGCTTACAACTAACATACCTATTTATAATATTATAAATACCTGTTTTGATTATTGCCCGTGCTGTCAGGGGTAGGGTGAGTTTATAGCGGCAGGGCTGTGGGAGTAGGTGGGGGCGGTAGGGAAATATCAAAAAAATTGACATAAATTATTTGTTATATTAAAAAATAGTTTTGCGATATATAACTTTTTTAAAAGCATATCGATGACAAAATTGTTTTCTAAATTTAGCGAAATAATAGAGCATGTTGTGGTAAAACAACAACACAGCACAGAGATACAATGGTAGCAATGTGCAGATCTCGTCTGACCCGTACATGGTTCATTGCGAGCATATCCACTATACTCCATGATTACTTCTGTATCACTATTATAATACTATCTGGGAACAACCCCTAGGGGCGAATATGGGGAACAAATATCCAAAAAGGGAAAGTAAAATAGAGCCTCGGTAGAGGCCATGAGAGCTCAAACCTACTCCCAACCAATGAGAACAAGAGTATCTGCAAAAATTGCTCGCGGTGCGTAGGACGAAACCAGGAAATATTTTCTCGGCGCTGAAGACCAAATTAGTTGTTCTAAATATGACTGTCGATAAATGGTTTAGCTTCAATTTTATCACATATACGGTCATTTTTCACTGTGGGTCAGCATGCGCTTTAGTGTGAGCATGAATACGGACAGCTGCAGCATGAAAAGGGTTCCCTCCCCAATAAGTAATCATGTGACGCATCTAATATGCCTCCAGTGAACATGACCAGTTAAAACCGGAGTATGGGTTTAGGCTTTTCGCCACTATAATTCAGAATGTGTTCCTTCGAACTTCCTTTTTATAAGTCAACGTGTTTCTCGTCAAATATGACTTTCGAGTATATGAACAACTGCAATGAGAACATTTAAAAGTTTTGACTCCATAGTGAACTAGCATACGTGTCTTCAAATGGCTCTTTTGAGAACATGAAACTACACTTGGAACATGAGAAAGTTTTGCCTCCGCTGTTAACACGCATATGTCTCTTCAAATCTCCCTTACGAGAAAATGAATAGTTACACTCGGAACATGAAAAAGGTTTTTCTCCACTGTGAACACGCACGTGTCTTCAAATCTCCCTTTTGAGAACATGAATAGATACAGTCGGGACACGAAAAAGCTTTTTCTCCAGTGTGAGTCAACATGTGTTTCGTCAAACTTGACTTTTCAGTTGAAAATTAATTAATTAAGTTACAGTTGCAACACGAAAATGATTTTTCTTCAATGTGAGTCAACATGCGATTCGATAAATTTGACCTTTGAGAAAATAAATTACTACACCCGGAATATGGAAAAGGTTTTTCTCCACTGTGAACGCGCATATGTGTATTCAAACCTACCTTTCGAGAACGCGAATATTTACAGTGGGGGCAATAAAAAAGGTTTGTCTCGACTATGAGCACGCATATGTGCCTTCAAATCTTGCTTTCGAGAACATAAATAATTGCAGTCGGAACATGAAAAAGCTTTTTCTCCAGTGTGAGTCAACATGTGTATCGACAAATGTGATTTTAGAGAAAATAAATAATTACACTCGGAACATGAAAAGGGTTTTTCTCCAGTGTGAGTCAACGTGTGATTCGACAAATGTGACTTTTGAGAAAATAAATTACTGCACTCGGAACATGAAAAAGTTTTTTCTCCAATGTGAATACGCATATGTGCATTCAAACCTCCCATTACAGAACACGAAAAATTACAATCGGGATATGAAAACGGTTTTTCTCCAGTATGGGTGCGCAGGTGGCTTTCTAACTTCGACTTGTATGAAAAGGAGTAATTACAATGGGAACAAGAGTATGGTTTTTCCCCAGGAAGCGTCTTCAGGTTGGTCAATAAGTCTGAAAAAGATTACGGAAAAAGCATCATAAGGGTAAGTACAACAAAATTCATAATACGCAAAAAAAATTGTACGATTTCTTAATTTTACCAATCAAAAGTCTGTTTTACCTGCTGACTGTGTAATACTTTCAGATTGTTTAAAGCATTCTTTTTTAACATCCAGCAGTTCTATGTCCATTTCCGTATAAGAAATTCCCCCTCCATCTTCTTTTCGGGGTCCCGGTTCCGCTTTGATGGGAACAGTCTCCACATTAATGTTACCTGGAATAACAAAACAACAATACGTACGTTGATATATGCCCACATATATTGTTACAATAACTCCACAAAAGAGGTACTGAGGAAATCAATTTTCTTGTATTGAGGGTATTGAAAAGGAAAGGAAACAGTAGACGTTCATGTGGGCCTATGATTTCATAATTTCCAACTGCGGTGCAAGCCGATGGTTCGAAAGAGTCCGCCTGCAGAGGTCGAGGGGTCTCCGATAATCGGCGTTTAACGATCCGGTCCACAACGCAATTGTTTTTTATAAAAGGGTTTACTGGATGTCGGATCTATATCTGTAAGTGTAAGTAGGCTACGAAGCACACGCATTTTTAACGAGCTCCACCAATATAATATTTTTATCGGTGCAATGTGGCGACAATTCGTATACAAAAATAACACAAGTGGGTCGTCACTTCAGAGTAGGAACGAATTGCATTCGAATATCATTGACGAATTGCTCAATGAAATGTCAGAGCAAAACAAGATGTTGGTGTCACTTGCTGACCAAATTTGTGAGTACAACAATAATATGTAAATAACACTACAAACGGCAGCCAAGACACTTGTATCAACAAATACTTCTGACCCGATATTACCACAGCCGGTACTGCCTAGTACGAGCAATGGCTCTGTTCTCGCGCAGGCCCCCGACACTTCCGCGCAGCTCGCCGTGCAGCCGCAGTCGATTACGTCTGCCGCGCCCTCACCGCGCGCCACTGCCGCTCCATTCGACATCACTTCGGTACCGTCCGACAATCCGCTAACGAAGCTAATATCTGCTGGCCCTGAATTCACACAGCCCGCTAATAAACCCTACAGTGCAGCTGTACGCACGAAAAGAAAAGTTCTCGACCTCGGAACCAATGACACAAATAGAATGAAGGTAATTCCTAAGCAAAAATGCACAATTGTTTCTCGGTTAGATCCCAACACGACAATAGAGGAAGTGATCGCTCCGATCGAAGACGACATTTTTTTTAGAAAGTGTACTTAACCAAGACCATGAAGTAATCGTAATTACTGAGAGTTGGCAAAACGAGTCCATTTTTAATGTGCAGATTTTCGACAGTTGATATATCGTTTTCCGAAAAGGCAGTAGCACTGGTCAAACACGAGGTGGCGGTGTACTGTTGGCGCTGCTAAATGAAGAAAACGTGCGAGCTGAACGACTTCCATTTGGAAACGGGAGATGAAAATTTATCTGTCAAAGGCATTATTCAAGACGTGTGTTTATTTATTTATTTATATCCCTCCCAACTCTGAAACAAATGTTTATATGATTCTTTTGAAATGTTATTTAGGAATTTAAGCTATTTTGCCGATAAGAAATTTTTAGTGATTGCTGATTTTAATATTAATTCGTCACAAAATCCACGTGCTGTAAACATCGATCTTTCATATGTAAAGGAACTTTTAAACTGAAACAGTTGAATACAGCGGTGAACTCTTGTGATCGTCCTTTAGACATAGTTTGAAGTAATTTTAATATGTTCGTTAAAAGTCGGATTTTTGTCTTGTTTCCGAGGATAAATAGCATCCAACACTTTTGTCAGACATTAGCCTTAAATATATTAGTCCGTTAAAAAATCTTCGTATTCATTCTAAAGATAATTTCCGTGGTTGAAATTTTAACAAAGGACACTTTGAGAAGCTATACAGTCAACTGCGTTACCACAATTGGCAGGCTATCTTAGAGGTTTCCGATGTTGACGAGGCAGTGAAATATTTCTACGATACTATATACGCGTATTTTTATCAATGTTTTTCATGAAAGAAAGCACCGCGAAATGAAAACTATCCTAGATGGTTTACACGTGAGATTATCGGGGACATAAAGACAAAATTCATACACTACCGGCGGTGGAAACGATCAGGGTTGGCATGTGAACATGAGTTGTTCAAATGTTAGTACTAGAATTAAATGTAATATTTCGATTGCCCATAATAAGTACATTTTGAATGTAGGAAATAATGTCAAACACGATCCGAAGTCCTTCTGGAAATACATTTCCGACAAGAAACGGGACAGGGTTTTTTTTAAATAAAATGTTAACTTGAATGATTGTACACACAAAGGAGCCGACACGCCGGAAGCTTTCGCAAAGTATTTTAAATCTGTCTATAATCAGGAAAAATGTGATTTATAATCTTTTGTGCCAGGGCTATTGGGATCAACATTTGCAAAAAGTATTTCTATTGAAAACATCGACGTCGTAGATTTTAGTTTAGCGGTTAAAAAATTGAAACCAAAAACATCGTTTGGTCCTGATTTAATTCTCCCTTTTGTTATTAAGTGATGTTCTGAACCATTATCCAGGCCACATTTATCTATATTGAATCTCACTATCAAAAGGGAAATTTTTTCCAAACTATGGAAGCTTTCAAAGGTCATCACTTTACACCAAGATGGTGCCAAGTGTCAAGCAACCAAATACCCGACCCGTAGCTATTCGTTCCGCACATGCTAAGTTACTGGAAATGATTATCCACAAATATGTATATGCCAAAGTTGAACCATTTTTGATTGAGCAGCAACATGGATTTAGACATGGCCGATCAACCACTACAAATTTAATTATATTTACAAATTACGTCGCGAGAGCACTCGATAACGATGAGCAAGTTGACACATCATATAACGACTTTGCGATGGCTTTCGACAAGGTTGACCACTTAGTTCTCCTAAGTAGGCTTGAAGAGATATGTTTTTTGAAGGTGGGAAGGAATCAGTGTGTCTGTCATGTGGCCCCTAAGAATTTATCCCTCCAACTACGGCGCAAGGCGATGGGTCGAAAGAGTCTCCCTGGAGAGGTCGAGGAGTCTCCGATAACCGGCTTTTCCCAATCCGGCGAACAACGCAATTGTTCTTTTGTAAATGGGGTTAGTATTATTTTTAACTAGTGAAATAACTTATGGCACACGCTATAATATGCAATGTAACTTACTGGATGTCGGAGTGCTCTCTGCATTCAGAAAACATTCCTTTTTACCATCTGGGACGTCGATATCTATATCCGCGTAAGGAATTTCACTGTCACCGTCTTCCTGGGGCCCTGGTTCCGTCTTAATAGAAATACTCTCTTGGTATAGTAGATCCATGGCGCTGCTGTGGTAGTGTTATGGTAATCGGGTGAAGCCCAAAAAATATATCTGAAATAGAACATTGTTATTCTAAATTATAATACCACATTTATATATAGACTATGCGTCTATCTATATTTCGTCGCTGCGTATATAATATAGATTGTGTGACGTTTTTTTATATTCTGAGATGATCGAATAAAAACTGTTATAAAAAAATGGTACAATTAAAACAATATAATAACATTGAACAGCTATCCCAGTGATTTGAAAATACGTAAATACCTATTTCGAATGTAGGGATATACCGTAATATCTTTTCATTACGTTCATGTTTCTCCAACATCCTCACGTTGGACAACATGACACCTCGTTTTTATACCGGCCGGTACGTATATATTTGATAGTAATTTGTCCAACATCAGCGGTCATATCATGTCCTGAGTGAGTTTACACACTCCGTTACGAGCGTATTACTCCAACATACCAAATAGCCAATAGCAGCGCAGCGGAGGACCACGAGATCGCTATAAGTCGAGTATGTCGTGCACTCGCATCACGAAAGTTAACATCTTCAATTGCTATTTTGCTATTTACGAAGTTATTTTCTAGTTTTATGGGAGATTCCTAAATATGTGCACGTTAGAAAACCATAAAATTTTCCAAGAAAAGGGTAACTTACCAAGGGAAACGTTTAAAATGTAAACGACATTTTATTAGTTTCTCAGCAAATTGTTCAGTTTTTGTTTCAACTTGTCGTACTTTAAAACTTCATACAGGGTGGTTATAATAACAGTTTGTATTTCCATTAATTGTACGCCAAGCGATTTCTATATGGTGAAATACCATTGTCAAAATTTAAATAATCCTTATATCGTTGTCATTTTAATCGCAGTCAATTAATTTCTAATATTTTGTTTCGAAATAAGTGACTAATAGTGAGGCATGGAACTGACAGAAGGACTAAATTATATTATTTATATACTGGAGTTCCTTATTAAGGACCTCCAGTGAAAATTATAATGGCTTTAAAAATATATATTCGTATAGATTAGCAAATGCCGATTCTGAATATATGACTTTCATTGTACATAATTATACGTAGATTTTATAAATTGTTATAAAAAAGTGAACTAAAAACGGTACCACCAAAACACCATGTTCTGTTGGTACCACTGTTTCTGACGTCACACATGCGTGAAGTCTGAAGGCGAGCTTCTTTCCTTGCTCAAAAGGTACAATTGTAACGCGCGCGCATCTTACAGACACGAAAAGTGCCGACTACTGTAGACAAGACTGTTGTTTCTGCTTATGGATATTTGTGCCAGAGCCTAAGGGGCAAATTGAACAAAAATTGCACAAAGGCTAGCCCCGCATACTGTTGTTCAAGCCGGAAACGATTGTAAAGTACTAGATCATAAAGCTTAATTTCTATTTTAGAAAGTCGACATTTCCTTTGAGGTTTTATTGGACAGCAATAAAACCTCAAATGAAATGAGCTGCCCTTCTGAGCGGCCCGCCAAACAATACGGGTCATAAAAGGATCCCTACAGATAGACATGCATCAACTGTGTACAGTCGGCTACTCGGCTATGTGATATGCCGGGACAGTAGGTATTCATTCAATTAATATTACTATTATTATTATTAAGGGATAATACTCTCTTTACGAAACCTATGCCAAAAATCATTTATTTTTTGTACTAGTCAACATTGCTAGATAATTAAACGTTACATTTTTTTACCATAATAGTGGATAAAAATATGTACATGAATGTAATAATTAATTTAATTAGGTAGGTAGGTATAATCAACTGGGTTAGGATTCAAAGCGCTTGCCGCTAAGTCGCGTAATACCAAATTTGTTATTTATGAAAAAAAAATTCGAAAATTCTGTTCAGGTTTCTAACGATTAGCGTACCTAACTTTCTTTTTTATGAATACCGCTCAAGAGTCTCAACTGCTAACAACCTTCTGGAGCCAGTGAGACTATAGCACCCACAATGGGTTTATGCTATAAGGCTGATGATAGTCGGGAAGGGAACGAGATGGGGTAGAGCGAGGTGGGAAGTACGTGGCTATTCAGATCTGGTCACCAAACACGGCTTAAGCCTTTTCAAGTAAATTTTACTTGATTAAATTGTGTTATTTTGCAATTTATTCAATTAAAACAATATATACCTAAAAAAGTATATTTGCGGCATATTCCAGAGTGGTAGATAATTTCAGTATCGCCCTAGTGAAAGACCCAGATCCAGAATCAAAACTTTTCTTGGAACGCCTTTGCCGTGTTTGGTGACCAGATTTGAATAACTAGGTACTTTTCCACCTTCCTTCTCAACATATACTTTCCCTCTCCAATACCCTCAGCCTTACAAAGTATCCCAATTGAGGATACCATAGTACCACTGGTTTCAGACGGTTGGAAGCAGTTGAGACTTTTTTACGGTATTCACATAAAAATAATACATCAGTTTATATAAATATATTCTTCCGTTATTCTGACTCTTGACATGTCCCGACAAGAGTATTTGATTCACTTGGCGTTGTTTTAAATTTCTGTTTTTTTGTGATGTTTTTTTTTTCAATCTATAACCATGATTTGTCAAATTATATATACTAATAGCTAAAACTCCTCAAACAGTTCAATGTAATTATTTTTTTAATAACTGAGAAGAGTTATGAACACGAAGATTTTCCTGAAAATAAATATGAATAATCTTTAGTAAGGTTCGAACAATCTTACCTTACTATATAACATGGGAAGAGACCTGCGCTCGTCACAATGTGTCTGCGAATGCTAACGAAATCGACAAAAGGTGACTTTTGTCGGCTTCGTCCAAGAATATTTACGCATGAATGTTGTTATGTAACAAAAGGATGACTCTGAGATGCGTTCTAGCTACTCGTCTTGGCAAATGAGCCCGGCAAGCAATCACATCATTTCCCTCCATAAATTAACCAATCAGGCGATTCCAGCGCCCAATTAAACCAATCAGATCATAAATTAACAAAACAGAAGCAGGCGACGCGAGCGCCTCGGCAGCTCGGCGGCGTTGCTTGCGGCTCCTTGAAACGATCCCTTTCCGCCTGGAGCTCGAAGAGATAACTGCGTCTCTGAAAAGAGACAGCTATTTTTGTGTTACTATTTTATTACGGCCAAGTACTATGCGGACGGGCTGAGGCCCGCAGCTAGTCGTGCCATTTTGCTGCCAAAAACACTCATCAGGGTGACCTACTAATTAAATAGCCCATTAAATTCAGTGCAGAGATGTCCAGCCTTAGCGTCATTGTCAGCAACTCTTGCCTTCCGACCAGATCACCTCCATGAGAGCTGATTTTCAATCTCCCTTAATGTGTTGATTAAACTTTTGGTACATTTGGATAACCCGGTTAGAGATTCGAATCAGAAAGAGAGATATTACAATAGAATCATACCTAGATTAAGACCTTTTTACTAACTACTCGATTGTTCTTAACCTAAAATGTTTGTCTGAGTTTACAATAAACCCCGAGTATGAAAACACTTCCCTGTACTCATTTAACGTGGAATTAGAACCGTCCTCAACCCAATTATAAGATTGCGATCGATCCGCGACCTTGTACGATGAGAAGCTGATGCCCCTGCCGAACTGAGCTAGGCTAATGTCTGGAGCAGAGTTCCATCTAAGAGGCCATCTCCAGGGTAAGTCCTGCAGATTGTAATTGTCTCCCATAACTTCCCCGTAACCCAACCTTCCTCCTCTCCATCCTTTCATTTTCACAACAATGTTAATGCTCTATTTCTGTTACACTCGCCTTTTTACCCATTTGTTGCTGCCTTGCGATGGCGAAGAATACTAACACTATTACAGTACGCGGCTCCCACTACACCCCGCTAGCTTCAGCACCCTGCAATGTTACAACTATCGGGACTCTCGAACGTATTTCAGATTTGCGGATAAGGTGATCTCAGGCGGTTCTCCAGACGAGTGGCGAATGGAAAAAAATATTATTAGTTTTTAATTTTTTTAACTTGACAATAATGGCAATACTCCTTGACTCCGCTTAGCGAAGCGCTCTTGAAATTTGAAATTTCGTTTTAGAAATCGCTAATCGGTAAATAAATAATATGATAAATTAGTAGCTTTTGACTGCCTGAAAATATAAATAAATAAATAAATTATATGTATTGAGAAGGCATCGGTCGATAGTTGTTATAATAAGGAACTCCAGTCCAATTTGTTTAATTTACTTTAAGGCGACCTTTTTCTAAGGTCGCCAAAACGCTCCAAATCTATGGCCGGTCGTTTTGAGGTTAGAATGTCAATTGTCGAAAAACGGTTGAGCTGTACCCTATATAATTGTGTATTCTATTCATGGTAAACCATAACTAAACATAAGCAATATAATTATTTTCCTTTTAAGAAACCTTAACTCAAAGAATAATAATAACATAGATCATTAACATTATATACGATTTGATAATTGGTTTGTTAGTGAATACACTAATTTCTTTCACGAATCGTTGTTTATATTGAACGACAATTATGGAGTTTCAATTCACCCAAATTAAATTAAAATTAATTAAATGCAAAAAAAAAACATCGAAAAATACAAAAAATTTCATACGATTCCAAAAATAGAATACTCACGTAATGTCAGATGTTAGAAATGCACAGGTGCCAACATAACATGATGTTTTGAAGCGCTGATTTTTTATTCACTTTCAAATAACGATTTATAAATTCTACGTATAATGATATATAATGAAAGTTATATATTCAGAATCGACGTTTGTTGATCCATATGAAAATATATTTTTAAAGTCATTATATTTGTCACTGGAGTTCCTTATTGTGATTATGTCATCCCCCGAAGATACATTTGATTTTAGAGAAGAAATTTTATTTTTGATGTCTACAGCTGTGATATGCGTGAAGTCTGAAGTCGAGCTTCTTTCCTTGATCAGAAGGTTAATTTAAATTATTTAAATTAACCTTCTTAAAATTTATATGTCTTGTCA
The DNA here is from genome assembly GCA_022606495.2 of Halesus radiatus. Classification (NCBI taxonomy): domain Eukaryota; kingdom Metazoa; phylum Arthropoda; class Insecta; order Trichoptera; family Limnephilidae; genus Halesus; species Halesus radiatus. The sequence continues at coordinate 121,297 of JAHDVE020003703.1, read as the reverse complement.
ATATTTTATATCATAAGTTAGTTTTAATATTCTCCTGATGAAGGAAGGGTGCTTCCGAAACCGGTAGAGTTTTGATAAAATAAAAGTGGTCTACAACAAATTTATGTGTTTTTTATTGTTAAATTATTTACTTCATCACATTATGTAGTTTGCTTTGCTAAATTTGTTCAAACATTTATGAAAAAAATATTGAAGAACCTATTCAAGAATTTGGTCAAAAATGCAATTTTAAAGTCGGGATTTAGGTTCGATACGGACAGGGTATGGTTTTCGGAAAGAAGGTTGGGGGATAAATACGGGGTAATAATAATAAAAATTGAATTACTTCTACATCGCCGTTTTCGTGGGAAAAACACCTCAAGGGCGCTATACAATTATTTAAATAACATATCACTTGACGTACAACCAATACCTTACAGTTTAAAATTTAGTACTAATGGCTTATAAGTAAGACTTATAACTATTGATTTACAACTAAGACTTATGGCTAGAGATTGACCACTGAGACTTGAAATTAGTGACTTTCATCTATGGCTTATAGCTAGTGACTTACCAACTAAAAGTTATAGCTAGTGACTTACAATTTAGACTTAAGTAGGTATAACTAGAATATAAACCTAATATACATATAAACCTAGTATATATTTAGAACTAATACATATCTATGACCAAGTGCATATTTTATATACAATATTGCAAAATGACTTACAACTATGACTTAAAACTAGAATCTTACAACTAACATACCTATTTATAATATTATAAATACCTGTTATGATTATTGCCCGTGCTGTCAGTGGTAGGGTGAGTTTATAGCGGTAGGGCTGTCGGAGGGGGTGGGGATGGTAGGGAAATATCATAAAATTTGACCTAAATTATTTAATATATTAGTAAATAGGGATATAATTTTTTTAAAAGCGTATCGATTACAAATTTTCTAAATTTAGCTAAATAATAGAGCATGCTGTGGTAAAAAAAAACAATTTAAAATAGCATAGAGATACAATGGTAGCAGTGCGCGCATCCCGTCTGACCCGTACTTGGTTCGAGTACATCCACTATACTCCCGTATCACCATTATATATTTAGTAAACAAATATCAAAAAAAAAAAGTCAGTAGGATAGAGCCTCGGTAGTAGCCTTATGAGAGCTCAAACCTACTCCCAACTAATGAGAACCGGAGTATCTCCGAAAATTCCTCGCGGTACGTAGGATGAAACCCGGAATTATTTTATTCACGCAGAAGACAAAAGTAGCTGCTCTAAACATGACTGTCGATAAAAGGTTTTGTTTCAATTTTATCACTTTTTTTTAAATATCATCAAGTTTATCACATAGACGGTATTTTTCCACTGTAGGTCTTAATGTGAACATGAATATGTACAGCTGCAACATGAAAAGGGTTCCCTCTCCAATAAGTAATCATGTGACGCAATAAATATGCCTTCAGTGAATATGACCAGATAAAACCAGAACAAGAAAAAGGTTTTTCTCCACTATGATTCAGCATGTGTTTCTTCGACCTCCCTTTTATGAAGATGCACATCAGTCGGAACATAATAAAGGTTTTTCTCAGTTATGAGTCGACATGTGTCTCGTCAAATATGACTTTCGACTATATGAACAACTGCAATGAGAACATAAAAAAGTTTTGCCTCCATAGTGAACGAGCATATGTGTCTTCAAACGGCTTTTTCGAGAACAAGAATAACTACACTCGGAACATGAAAAAGGTTTTTCTCCACTCTGTACAAGCATATGGGCTTTCAAATTTCCCTGTAGTGAAAACGAATAGCTACATTCGGAACATGAAAAAGGTTTTTCTCCAGTATGAGTCAACATGTGTCTCGACAAATGTGATTTGCGAGAAAATAAATAGCTACACTCGGAACATGAAAAAGGTTTTTCTCCAGTGTGAGTCAACATGTGACTCGACAAATGTGATTTTCGAGAAAATAAATAACTACACTCGGAACATGAAAAAGGTTTTTCTCCAGTATGAGTCAACATGTGTCTCGACAAATGTGATTTGCGAGAAAATAAATAGCTACACTCGGAACATGAAAAAGGTTTTAATCCAGTGTGAGTCAACATGTGATTCAATAAATGTGACTTATGAGAAAATAAATTCGTACACTCGGAACATGAAAAAGGTTTTTCTCCACTGTGAACAAGCATATGGGTCTTCAAATATCCCTTTCGAGAACATGAGTAGTTACAGTCGGGACACGAAAAAGTTTTTTCTCCGGTGTGAATCAACATGTGCCTCGTCAAATTTGACTTATCAGAAAATGAAGAGTTGCATTTGGAACATGAAAAAGGTTTTTCTCCACTGTGAACACGCATATGTGTCTTCAAATCTCCCCTTCGAGAACATGAATAGTTACAGTCGGGACATGAAAAAGGTTTTTCTCCACTGTGAACACGCATATGTGTCATCAAATCTCGCTTTCGAGAAAATGCATATTTACAGTCGGGACATGGAAAAGGTTTTTCTCCAGTATGGGTGCGCAGGTGGGGTTCTAACGCCGACTTGCATGAAAAGGAGTCGTTACAATGGGGACAAGTGTATGGTTTTTCCCCAGGAAGCGTCTTCAGGTTGGTCAATAAGTCTGAAAAAGATTACGGAAAACGAATCATAAGGGAAAGTACAACAAAATTCATAATGAGCAAAAATTTTGCAAGTACGATTTCTTAATTTCAACAAACAAAATTCTGTTCTACCTGCTGACTGGGTAATACTTCTAGATTGTTCTAAGCATTCTTTTTTAACATCCAGCAGTTCTATGTCCATTTCCGTATAAGGAAATCCCCCTTCATCTTCTTCAAGGGGTCCTGGTTCCGCTTTGATGGGAACAGTCTCCACATTAAAGGTACCTGGAATAATAAAACAACAATACGTACGTTGATATATACACACATATACAATAAATCTACACAAGGGGCACTGAGGAAAACCATTTTCTTGTGTTGAGGGTATTAAAAAGGAAAGGAAACAGTAGACGTTTTCGAAGAATAAAGATTTGAGAGGTGGGAAGGAATCTGTGTGTCTATCATGTGAGCCTATGAATTCATAATTTCCAACTGCGGTGCAAGCCGATAGTTCGAAAGAGTCCGCCTGGAGAGGTGGAGGGGTCTCCGATAACCGGCCTTTAACGATCAGGCCCACAACGCAATCGTTTGTTATAAAAGGGTTTACTGGATGTCGGATCTATATCTGTAAGTGTAAGTAGGATACGAAGCACACGCGTTTCTAACGAGCTTCGCTAATATAATATTTTTATCGGTGCGATGTGGCGACAATTCGTATACAAAAATAACAGAAGTGTGGCGTCACTTCAGAGAAGGAACGAAGTGCAGTCGAATATCATTGACGATTTGCGCAATGAAACGTCAGAGTAAAGCAAGATATTCGTGTCACTTTCGGTCAAATGGGAGGCCGTGACGGAGCTATTCAAACTAGGTCCAAAGTCCGCAGAGCACTACAAACGCCAGCCAAGATGTTTGTATCAACACATACTTCTGACCCAATATTACTAAAGCCGGTACTGCCTAATACAAGCACTGGTTTTGTTCGCGCGCAGGCCTCCGATCCTTACGCGCTTCCCGCCGTGCAGCCGCAGTCAATTACGCCTGTCCCGCCCGCTTCACTCGCCAGCACTTCGGTATCGTCCGGCAATCCGATAACGAAGCTAATATAATAGGACCACTATTATTTTTAATTTTCATAAATAGCATTATTGAAAATATAAAATTCGTCCGTTTTTTACTTTTCGCCGATGACATTAAACTCTTCATGCAAATAAGTACGTTAGAAGACTGTAGGCAACTTCAAGAAGATATTAATGGAATTATTGAATGGAGTATTGCTAATAAACTCGATTTTAACGTAAAAAAATGTTCAGTTATGTTCTTTACAAGGTCACACAAGACTGTATACTTTAATTACAAAATGAAAGATACGTCTCTGAAGCACAGGACGACTTGTAAGGACTTGGGAACTGTGTTTGACGCTCGTTTAACATTTCATGCTCACATCGAAAGGATCTGCAAATCAGCCACAAAAATGTTGGGTTTCGTCATACACAGTTCAAAGGAGTTGACAAACCTTGCAGTTAGTTATAAGGCTGCTATACTTCAGTTTAGTGCGTAGCATTCTCGAGAGTGGTTCTCAGGTATGGGGGCCAGAGGACACCGTTTATGTACTAATGGTCGAGAAAATCCAAAAGAAATTCTTACGATTCCTCTACATGAGAGAGTTCGGTTTTTACCCATGGCTGTTTCCAACTGCTTTTATCTCGGGAATGCTGGGTATTTGCAGCCTAAGTTCTAGGAGAGATATAGCATTACTACTTATGGCTCATAAACTATTGAACGGTGTATTAGCAATACCTGACATCCTGGCTGAAATAGGATTTTATGTCCCTGATAATTTCACGCGAGGCCGCCAACACAGGCTTCTGTTTCTTCCCAGGTGCAGAACTAACTTACCAATGATGATGCCTCTGGGAAGACTTAATAGGTTAATTAACTGCCTCGCAGGAAATGTGGATATTTTTCACATGACCTACAATAATTTTAAGCACGAACTTATTATGTTATAACATTATGTTCCTACTTATAACTCTTTGTAGCTATTTTTGTTTTACCTCTGTGTTATATAATTGTGCTAACTATATTTCTGTAATTTTGTATCGCTTTTGCATTGTATTGGTATTTATAACTGTTTTTGCAAAATAAAATAAATAAATAAATAAATATCTGCCGGCCCTGAATTCACACAGCCCGCTAACAAATCCTACAGTGCAGCTGTACGCACGAAAAATAAAGTTCTCGACGTCGGAACCGATGACACAAGTGGGATAAAGGTATTTCCTAAACAAAAATGCATAATTGTTTCACGGTTAGATCCCAACACGACAGTAGAGCAAGTGATGGCCCACGTCAAAACGAATACGGAACTGAGCGGCAGTGCTGAGAAGTTCATGGCGTTATCAAACGAATCTCAACGTTTAAAATAGGAGTCAAGAAGACGAAATTGACATTGTCCTAAAAGAGGAACTTCGGCCCCGTGGAGTAATTGTACGTTATTTTCGATTCTACAAAAAAAAACTTTGAATCAAGAAAGTGATAAAAAGTCAGGTCAAATACGATGATTACTTTTGTATCAAAACGTGAGAGGACTCCGATCGAAGACGAATTTTTTTTTAGAAAATGATCTTAACCAAGAACACAAAGTAATCGTATTACGAGGCTATTAATTGGCTAAACGAGTCAATTTTTAATGTGCAGATTTTCGACAGTAGATTTATCGTTTTCCGAAAAGACAGTAGCACTGGTCAAACACGAGGTGGCGGTTTCCTGTTGGCGCTGCTAAATGAAGAAAACGTGCGAGCTGAACGACTTCCATTTGGAAACAGGAGATGAAAATTTATGGGTCAAAGTCATTATTCAAGACGTATGTTTATTTGTCTGTGCTATTTAAATCCCACCAAACACTAAAATAAATGTTTATATGATTATTTATGAAATGTTAATTAATAATTTAAGCTATTTGCCCGATAAGAAAATTTTAGTGATTGGTGATTTTAAGGCGATGCAATGGGAAGAAATGCAAAATCGTGTGTTTTCGGTTTGAGAATTTGTTGGCCTAGAAATATCATAGATAATTGAATTAAAAACTGCAAGTAGATCACACCTTGGCCTTTCATTTAACGGTCCATTTTTTTGGTATGTCTTTTTATAAGCTTAGAAAAAAATAGAGTATGAGACATTAAAAAAATGTTTAAACCGCAAAATCTCCTACTCATGAACTCATTTTCCCATATTTTCGTATTGTTCATTATGGTAAATTAAGTTTTTTAGAATATGACCGTAAAATATTTTAATAATTGTGTCTGAGCTTTACAGAATAGAATAAAACACGCATTTTGGTGATGTTTTTTTTGCCGAAATCGAAACATGCGGCCGATGTACAGCGGGATTTTCAACCTTGTGACCACCTGCATAAGGAGCGCGTGATTTCGTTAAAATTTTAGCCGGTGGATGGCCTTAATATTAATTCATCACAAAATCCACGTGCTGTAAAAATCGAACTTTCATATGTAATTCTTTTCCAACTGAAACAGTAGAAAATAGTGTTGAACTCGTGTGATCGCACTTTAGACCTAGTTTTAAGTACTTTTAATATGTTCGTAAAAAGTCTGATTTCTGTCTTGTTTCCGAGGATAATTATCATCCACTTTTGTCATAAATTAGCCTTAATCATGTCAGGCCGTTAAAAAATTTCCATATTCATTTTAAACATAACTTCCGTGGTTGGAATTTCAACAAAGAGACTTTGAGAAGCCATACAGTCATCTACGTGACCACAATTGGCTGGCTATCTTAGAGGTTTTCGATGTTAACGGGACAACACGCGTATTTTTATCAATATTTTCCTAGAAAGATAGCACGGCAAAATGAAAACTATCCTAGATGGTGTACACGTGAGATTATCGGGAACATAAAGACAAAGTTTATACACTACCGGCGGTGGAAACGAACAGGGTTGGAAAGTGAACATGAGTTGTTCAAATGTTATCGTAGTAGATTTAAACCTAGTATTTCCACTGCCCATAAATATTACATGTAAATATAAATATATAAATATTGTAGTTATTACTATACTTTTATTGTAGAAAATAATGTCAAACAGGATACGAAATCCTTCTGGAAATACATTTCCGACAAGATATGTGACAGGGTTTTTTTAGTCATATTATCTTAAATGATTGTATACACAAAGGAGTCGACATGCCGGAAGTTTCCGCAAAGTATTTTAAATATGTGTATAACCAGGAAAAAGTTGATTTTGAATTTTTTGAACAACATTTGCTCAAAATATTTCTGTTGAGAACGTCGACGTCGTGGATTTTGGTTTAGCGGTTAAACAATTTAAACAAAAAACATCGTTTGGTCCTGATGTAATCCCACCCTTTGTTATTAAGTGATGTTCCGAACCATCATCTAGGCCACTTCATATATATTTAATCTCACTATCAAAAATGGAATTTTTCCCTAAATATGGAAGCTTTCAAAGGTCACCCCTTTACACATAGATTGTTGTGTCAAGCAACCAACCATCGAACCGTAGCTATTCTTTCCGCAACTGATAAGTTACTGGAAATGTGTATCCACCAATATGTATATGTTGAACCATTTTTGATTGAGCAGCAACATGGATTTAGACATGTCCGATCAACCACTACAAATTTATTTATATTTACAAATTACGTTGTGAGAGCACTCGATAACAATGAGCATGTTGACACATCATATCACGACTTTGCGAAGGCTCTCGATAAGGTTGATCACTTAGTTCTCCAAGTAGGCTTGAAGAGATTGGTTTTTTGTAAATTTACTGAAATTCTTTAGAAATTATATTAACGGAAAAGAACAATTTGTATCTTATTCGGTATATACGACTCCGGCCCATATCCCACATACTCTGGCGAACCACGGGGATCAAATTTAGGACCACTATTATTTTAAATTTTTATAAATAGCATTAGAAAAAATATCAAATTCGTCTCTTTTTTACTTTCTGCCGACGACATGAGAATAAGTACATTAGAAGACTGTAGGTAACTCCAAGAAGATATTAATGGAATTATTGACTGGAGCATTGCTGATAAACTCGATTTTAACGTTAAAAAGTGTTCAGTCATGTGCTTTACGAGGTCACACAAGACCGTATACATTTATTACAAAATGAAAGATACGTTTCTGAAGCACAGGACGACTTGTAAGGGCTTGGGAACTGTGTTTAACGCTCGTTTCATGCTCATATAGAAAAGATCTGGAAATCGGCCATAAAAATGTTGGGTTTTGTCATACACAGTTTGGAGGAGTTGACAAACCTTGCAGTTAGTTATAAGGCTGCTATACTTCAGTTTAGTGCGTAGCATTCTCCAGAGGATTTCAGGTATGGGGGCCAGAAGACACCGTCTATGTACTAATAGTCGAGAAAATCCAAAAGAAATTCTTACGATTCCTCTACATGAGGGAGTTCGGTTTTTACCCAAGGCTGTTTTCAACAGCATTTATCTCGGGAATGCTGGGTATTTGCAGCGTAAGTTCAAGCAGGGATATAGCATTACTGCTTGTGGCTCATAAAGTATTGAACTATGTATTATCAATACCTGACATCCTGGCTGAAATAGAATTTTATGTCCGTGATAATTTCCCGGGTGCAGAACTAACTTACCAACGGTGATGCCTCTGCGAAGACTTACTGAGTTAAGTAGCTGCCTCGCAGGAAATGTGGATATTTTTTACATGACCTACAATAATTTTAAGCACGAACTAAGTATTATGTTATAACAATATGTTCCTACTTATAACGCTTTTGAATATATATTTGTTTTACTTATGTGTTATATAATTGTGCTAACTATAAATGAATGAATGAATGAATGGATGAATGTGTTCACGCGAGTTTATTTGAAATCTACCTTCGACAAGGTGCGATTGCGGGGTCCCCCCCCCCCCCTTCATTCCCTTCCTCACAACTCCAGTCCTTGCTTACCGACTCGATCAATTGTCCAGGGTCCATTCTAAATAGAATCACCGCCGCGACCACTACTGAAGAGCTGCCACGCAATAATCCGACGAGACGCATCCGCTACCCGGCATTGCCCGACCGACATTCTAAATCGAATCACCGTCGCGACTACTACTGAAGTGCCGATACACAATAATCCGACGAGTTGTCACCGAGACGCATCCGCTACCCGGAATTGGCCGGTCGACAAGCACGCAAGCCCCCATGGGAGAGTAAACAGTGAATTCGGTGAGTCCTTTTTCCATCCACATCACACTCCTTTATTTCACAATCGCATCATCATTTCCTGATAATTAATATCGCGAATTCGAATAATCGCCGCAACAGAATGAATGAATGAATGAATGTATGTATGAATGTATGAATGAATAAATAAATAAACTAAAAAATAATAAATAAATAAATATCCGAGTATGGGATTTCACCGTCACCTTCTTCCTGGAGGCCTGGTTCCGTCTTGATGGAAATATTCTCTGGGTTTAGTAGATCCATGGCGCTGCTGTGATAGCGTTATGGTAATTGGTTGAAGCCCATAAAATATGTCTGAAACAGAACATTGTTCAGATAAATTATAATACCAAATTTAAAAAAAAAACTCTTTAATAGACGTAAAATTAATCTGTGACGTCAATTTTAATAAAACGAAAAAGAATTATTTGTTTAAACCATTTTTTTTAAACATGTATTTATTTTTCATTTTTATATTTTGTTTCGGTTGGAAAATTCTGTCAGAACATTAAACCGCGGCAAATACAAATAATAGGAAATCTGGTTAATAAATCGAGATGCATATTTGCATCAGTACTGGATTGAATTAAAGCCGATATAAGGTAGATTTTTAAGACAAAATATAGTGTACTACAACTTGACCTCCGAGGTCTCCGGAAGAAATAGGAATTATACAAAAGGAATATCAATGCGATATCGTTAAAGCACTCCAACATCAGAATTGTATCACTAATAGCGTGGGTACACGTTTCTTATAAAACTAGATGTACACATTTTAAATTCCTATAAACGTCATTTTTTCTAGGAAAAATTCCGGGAACCACATCAATTTAAGAGATTTTTTTACAAACACCGGAGAACTGGCACAAGTCAACTGTTAAATTTAAAAAAAAACTGCTTAATATTTCGCTACTGGCCACCCACCATAATATAGTTGACCTTCTTGGTTGCAATCAATGACGAAGAAATCAATAAAAAAGATAAGTACGTTAACTCTATAAATGGGACAGTGATTTGTTGTTTCAACACGTAAATAACTTTGTCAATACATTTGCTGGTTGGTTTAAAATAATTATCAGCTAAAACATGTTTTTTTGTAAACAAGGGCATTCGTATATTACTCTCTAATATAGATATTAAAATAACATAAGGGTATTTTGAAGTCGGTCTGTTGTGACAAACCTTCAAAAATAACATGAACATAACCTCAAAACACAAACATCAATGGAGTCATAGGAAAACGTGGCTACAAACTCTTAAATTATATAACAATCAGCAAAAGACATAAATAAAAGTATGACTGTTAATCGTAAATCGTAAAATAAGAATCTACTCACATACGGGGAGTATAGTGAGAAATATTGTTGGTGCCAGCGTGGAAAACGTCAGATGAATTTTACCATAGACAATGGACAACTGCGCATGAGGCCTAAATATATGACGCAAACTAATCAACAGTACCTATTTATCGATCATTTTTGGAACAGTTCGGAAAACTACCAGAAATATATCGCACAATTAAAACGATATAAAAACGTTGAACAGCTAACCCAATGATTTGAAATTACGCAAACATTTCTTCTGAATCTAGGGATATACCATTAAAAAAAAAAATCTAAAATGTGGAATGATTGCAATATAGAATAGTGTGAGTTTTATCTTCACTCCTGTTGAATTTACAGACTTTTAAAACTAATATATAGGCGTTGTACGCGTAGATAGATGCCTGGGTACTGATCACTGTCATTAATAATAGTTGGATGAAAGCACCTCAAGGCCACTGTATTAGGAATTATGTATCATCAGCACCTTGGCAAGAGTGAACCTGGCCCCCAAAAACGAAGCTTCTTCTTTCGGGGAGTAAGGGCTGCGGTTGGCTCAACATAGCTCAAAATGTTCTTCCTCTAAAGATAATATTAGGGGCTAATAAATACATTATTCATAACAAACGGTACCAGACGATGATGAACAAACAAAAAGCTAGAAATATTCTTACGCATAGAATCCAAAGAATGGAAGAAAAGATCTACATATCAGATGAACAAAATGTAGAATACTATTACTCCCTATACAGTAATACAAAACATATGTAAACCTTCATAAACCTGTAGAACGCTTTTGGCACCAATAGACATACCGCTGGGCATTGTGCTTTTAAATAAATATAATTAACACATTAACCAAAGTTCGTGAAGAAAACGTAGAATATTATTCTCTTTCGAGTAAAATAAAACAGTTGCATACCTTCAAAATCTTCCAAAACCCTTTTGGCCGCCACAACCGGACTCCGGGAAGACATTATGTCCTGAAATAAAAATATTTAACTTTTGTAAACAAAGCGTAGCAATGTATTTCTACATCATGGAACATGCTGGTTATTTGATGTAATCTTGCAACAAGTTATTTGATGTAATCTTGTTCTTGTATGAGATCAAAATACATAATGTAGACTAGTTAAACACGGGTAGCTTCAATTATAAGTCGGATATTTTCCGATCACGCGAACTTTTTTAACAAGCCCTTGTCATTTTGCTTTCATAGCGAAATGGGTCACAAACTAACGCAAACCTTGCTAGTGTGGAATTGACAATATAGTCCAATCAGTCAATTCTCAACAATTCACGAAACTGGCGCTCTTTTAAACTTATGTGGAATGGAAAATGGATACTTATGTCGAGTTCCTAAATCAAATTCAAAATATTTACGTATGTCAGTTCGCGATATGATGTTTGACAACAATGGTGTCTCTGTCGTTTCTTTACGCGTAGCCTCTCTTTCTGTTAGACGACTTTGTTATGGTAGAGAGCGAGAGATTAAATTGCAAGCTATGAACCAATGAAACTAAGCTTACAGCGACAACGGTTTTTTCTATGATCAAACGACAACGTTGACGTCACACAACAAACCATGGAGATTACATATATTTAATTCAGTTTCAAGAATAGACTGCAGTACGCCCCTGCTGTCAGTTTATATACAGACATAGACATAGACCGCAGTCATAGACTAGACACAAAAGATGGATTTATTTGAAGTAGGTACCGATCTCCAAGTGTGGCTTACTATTATGTATCTTTGTTTATTAATAATTAGAAACGCTCCCATATTGCTGTTACAACATTATCATAGTTATCACCTGATCAGGAAACTGCATTAATTCTGCACAATAGAAAATGTTGAAAATCCTCTAAAAAAATGTAAGCAAATTTATTTTAAAGAATGTTATTCTCGCTGCAAAAAAATACGTCTATCGCTACATTCCAAAAATAAATTACATTCTAGTGTGTTTAAATCACTGCGATATCTGTTCAATGTTATTATGTTATTTTGATGTGCGACATATTTCTGGATAACTTGATATACCCACACCCCACATGGCCGAATTCACAGACATACTTATTTTTTAAACATGTGCATTTAGATTCTTAATAACTCCCTTCGACTGCCATTAGAACTTCTTTCATGGTTTAGCAAGGTCGTGTGGCCCCCGCCGGTCGGTTTATGACCCTCTTGTCTTACGGGCCGCTCAAGTGCTTTTAGGTTTACTGCTGCCCTCGGGTGGCAGTTCCTTTTGTAAAATTATGCCGCAATTTTAAAATACTAGCTAAGAGTACTCTAAGGTATACGATTGTTTCCGGTCCGAAGCACGCGGCTATCCTTTGTGCAATTTGTACAAGGCCGGTCTAGTCGGAGGGAGTTATTATCCCTTTCTTCCCTGTGATGGGTATCTTCTAGACGTTGCTTCTATTATCCATCAATATCTACATAAATATAATAAATACAAGGTTAAGATTTTAGGTATTCCTCCATAATATATTTACGCATTGATTTAAAAAATAATATTAATAATAATCATAGTTTATCGGGTACATCGAAGGTATTTTGTGAACATCGGAAGCAAATTCGTGTATAATAGCGCTGTGAGTGCCTCGACATTGGGTCTCGACGATACGTGAAAAGTATGTGGGAAGCGCGACACTATCATCTCACTTTTGCATATTGTAGAAGCGCGAGGAGCTCGATGTTCTCATTCGTGTTTTTTTCCTTCAAGGCGTAGAGGCGTGCTAGCGGCAGTAGCTCTCGGCCTAGCAACCAGAGTGGAATTATGTCCATTTGGAGAGCGTTGCCTGATGGTTTTTTTTATTGTTTTCATCAAATAAAATCAATTATTATAGTTTTTGATTTCAATTATAATTACTTAATGGGAATAGCTATGAATTTTCTTATTTTTCCTATTGAAAATAGCTAATTTTTTATTGTGTAGTGACTACCCAACACCGGAACGCACGTTTCTATTTTAGCACCGTAAGGGAAAGGTTAAGAATTGAAATACAGATGTTTAAAAAATAAGCATGCTGTGAATTCAGTCATTACTCATGGATAAATCAAACTCTCCGAAAAATAAAGGTTAAATAGGTACTTTTGAATAGTTGGTGTGACATGTTTATGGCGTTTTGTGTATTTGCCTTTTGTCTATGGTATAATTCATCTGACGTTTTCTACACGCTGCCGCTGATAATATTCCTCATTATTCTCCCCGTATGTGAGTAGATTACTGTTTTACGATTTCTGATTAACAGCCATACTTTTATTGGTGCCGTTTGCTCATTGTTATATAATTTAAGAATGTATAGCCACGTTTTCCTATGAAACCATTCATGTTTGTGTTTTGAGGTTATGTTAATGTTGTATTTTAAGGTTTGTCACAACAGACCGACTTCAAAATACTCCTTTAATGTTATTTTTAAATCTGTATTAAAGAATAATTTACCTTTACATAAAAATCATGTTTTAGCGGATAATAATTTTAAACCAAATTCCAAATGTATTGACTAATTTATTTTATTGTTAAAACAAGAAATCGCTGTTGTTTTATTTAAGGAGTGAACATATTTCTTTCATTGTTATCTTTGTCATTGATTGCAACCAATAAGGTCAAATATATTAAGGAGGGTGGCCTGTAGTGAAATTTTAAGCTGTTTTTTTTAATTGATCACCTGACTTGTGCCAGTACTCCGGGGTTAGTAAAAAAAATCTCTTAAATTGAATCAGTTTCTGCAATTATTCCGTAAAATCACGTTTATAGGAAAATTTGTACACAATTTGTAAAGGGAAATTTAAAAAAGCATAAGTTCACAACAAAGAAAAAGCTTTTTCATGTTCTGCGAACGATCGTCGCGAGCGCCCTACTTGATTTTATATATTTAAAAAAAAACACAAATTTATTAATATTACAAAAATATTTCGTATCATAATATTTCGAGCGGTTTATTTTGGGCCAGCTGTAAACAAAGACGATTTTTGTACGAAACCGCATCGTATTCGGAGAACTTGCGAACACTACCAGATCTATGGTTTTTTCGTCGCATCAGTTCGTTTTTGTTTAACAGACCATAACACAAATCTGTACAAATGGGGCTTTATATATTTTTTTTGCGAAAAGGGCATATTCAATGAAAATAGCTTAATTGTAGTACATCTAAATTGTTTTAAATTAATAGAACATTATTTTCAAATAGAATATATACACAAATGCTTATAACATGTTTTTAATTTGCATGTTGGACAATGTGACTAATTCTGGTTAGTTAAAGTTGGATATTGGACAAAGGCACTTGAAGTGAAATAACACAAAACTGCGCTATATAAATGCTTTGTTATTATTATTATATTAAAGGACAATGGATGTTGGATAAAAAGACGAACTCATCCGTGACTACCGTTTTGTCTAATGTGTTTTGTATTACATTAAGTTCAGAAACTTTGTTAACTTCTCTGTAATATAAAAAAAAAATTGTTTTAGGTAAAGAAAATAAATTGAGTAATGTTATTAAGTTTTACAAGTTTGGCTGTTTTTGAAAATCGCTTTGAGTGCCGAAACAACTACCATAAAACTAAAAACTAAAATACGTAACGATAACATTATTAAATTTATTTTCATTAAGTTTAAAAAATATATATTACATGGAGTTCTACTAATTAATCACGACAACAATTAATAAAACAAAAAATAAAATAATGGATAGTAATTACCTTTATTTTTTTTTTTACTAAATAGGGAATGAAAATTAAATTAATTTTGAAGAAATTTTAAATTTTATTTTGTATTTTAATTGTGTTCAAATTTACTTTGTAGAATTCCATTCGAATCTATAAGTTAAAACAAATTTAATATTACTTTTTAGTGCATAAACGGTATACTTATTTTTTTTAAGTTTTTCAGACTTATGTCTCGCATGACAGCGGATTAACCTTTCGATGCCTTCGAATGGCTAAGCAGCTATCCTCCGTAATAATAATTATCTTGCAGATTTAAAAAAAAAAAATAAACCTTCTCAGTAAACCACATAAAAATACATATTCGTAAAAAGCATTTACTTTGTGGCTTTCCATGATTATAATATAAATCCATAAATTAGTTTGGAACCACTTCAATTTAACATATCCTGTCGAGATTATTATATTAATTTAATGTGGTTCACAACAAATGTCTGTTATATATTTAGGTAATAGAACTAAAGATTAATATTCCCTACCTATTATATGAGCCAACCAACCATCGCCTCGTCCTCCAGAGAAGATGGATAGCCACGTAACTGTGTCTTGGCACCTTTTCTTTCTACCTTACTCCTCTTATTCCTAGCTATAGTTATCTTAAACTTGACCAGACAATACGTCACCCAAAGTTATCGCTATTTTAACATGTGTGCCGTCTACAAATAATGTATCTGAAACCTTTCTAATTGGATGCTTGTGAGATGCTCTCTTGTTACGCACTACTAATCAGGAACTACAGTCCATTTTTTTATCAATGTTGACATCCTAACTTAATTTCCTGTTTTTTTTTTTTTTAAAGTTCGTTTTCATGGTTAAAATAATTGTTAAAGATTCAATTTTTTAAAGCCCACCAAAACGCACGAAATCTATGGCTTGTTGGGTGTGACGTCACACGAGCCAATCGGATTAGCGGTTCAATAGGCAGTAATCGATATTGTATGAATTTCATACAAAACTTCGAGAACTTTATACTAAAATTTAATTGCTTTTCATTGAAGGAAACATTGTAGAATATCAGTCTCGTTACTATTGTAGGTGCATTATACCTAAGTGTAAAAATACATTCATATCCGCAACTAATTAACAATTTATCAGCGTTCAAAGAAAGTCCATCGCTCACTTTTTAATAACTAGCTTAAAATCAGAATCGCTTGCTTTAATAGCCTCTTTAATTTTTCTGCGCATGCGCGGAAAACAGACGCATGCGCATTGCGCATCTGCGAACTTCAACAATCCGTGACAGTAGTAGACAGATATTAACTTGAATGTGTTGGATAAATTGAATATTTTTGAAATATTGGTGTATCTTCAATGGCTTAAAATAAAAATAAAGATATTATGCATTTAAGAAATAATAGGTAATCATTAGAAATCCCCCGCTTCCAGAATAACTGAAGAAATAATCACCAAAGTGCCATTGACATTGTTGTTGCAAGATGCAAATTCGTTAAAATTGGTACGAATTTTCAAGCAAAAACTCTCAACTAGTCGCAATAAACAAAAAATGATTTTACGAGCGAAATGAAACAGCGAAATTATAAGCTAAAACCACGATAAACGGCGGAAAAAACATCTTATCTGGTTAGAGTTGGGCTCAAAAACGGCATGTGTGACGTCAGAAGCAGTGGTACCAACAAAACATGGTGTTTTGGTGGTACCGTTTTTAGTTCACTTTTTTATAACAATTTATAAAATCTGCGTATAATTATGTACATTGAAAGTTATATATTCAGAATCGGCATTTGCTAATCTATACGTATATATATTTTTAAAGCCAATAATTTTTCACTGGAGGTCCTTTATAAGGAACTCCAGTATATAAATAATATAATTTCGTCATTCTGTCAGTTACATGCTTCACTATTAGTCACTTATTTCGAACAAAATGTTAGAAATTAATTGACTGCGATTAAAATGACAACGAAATTAGGATTATTTAAATTTTGACAATAGTATTTCACCACATAGAAATCGCTTGGCGTACAATTAATTGAAGTACAAACTGTTATTATAACCACCCTGTATGGAGTTTTAAAGTACGACAAGTTGAAACAAAAACTGAACAATTTGCTGAGAAACTGATAAAATGTCGTTTACATTTTAAACGTTACCCTTAGTAAGTTACCATTTTCTTGGAAAATTTTATGGTTTTCTACCGTGCACATATTTAGGAATCTCCCAGAAAACTAGAAAATAACTTCGTAAATAGCAAAATAGCAATTGAAGATGTTAACTTTCGTGATGCGAGTGCACGAAAGAATCGACTTAGAGCGATCTCGTGGTCCTCCGCTGCGCTGCTATTGGCTATTTGGTATGTTAGATTAATACGCTCGTAACGGAGAGTGTAAACTCACTCAGGACATGATATGACCGCTGATGTTGGACAAATTTCTATCAAATATATACGTACCGGCCGGTATAAAAACGAGGTGTCATGTTGTCCAACGTGAGTATGTTGGAGAAACATGAACGTAATGTTGTTTAATTTTGGAGGACATAAGACAAAATGCATTCTAAAAACCCCTCAAATAATTTTAATTATTATTTTTTTTAACTTTCTGTGAACTCCTGTATACTTTACTCAATTTCGTAAAAAATGGTCTCTTAGACAAAAACGAAATGAAGCTACAAAAAAATTTTCAAATTTTAAAAAAGTTTTACGTCACCACTTTTGTCAAGATTAGGTTATTATTAGAAATGTGATTAATTTGCTGTTACAGCATTTTCATAGTTATCACCAGAGCAAAAATTCTGAAGATGGGAAAATGTAATTAAAAAATGCACCACAATTTATTTTCCAAAAGAAAAGAATATTACGGTATATCCCTACATTCCAGATACGTATTTTCAAATCACTGGGATAGCTGTTCCATGCTATTATATTGTTTTAATTGTGCCATTTTTTTTTAAAACAGTTTTTATTCGATCATCTCAAAATATACGAAACGTCACATAGGCTATATAATATATGCAGCGACGAAATATAGATAGACGCATAGTCTATATATAAATCTTGTACTATAATTTAGAATAACAATGTTGTATTTCAGATATATTTTTTGGGCTTCAACCAATTACCGTAACACTACCATAGCAGCGCCATGGATCTACTAAACCAAGAGAGTATTTCTATTAAGACGGAACCAGGGCCCCAGGAAGACGGTGACAGTGAAATTCCTTACGCGGATATAGATATCGACGTCCCAGATGGTAAAAAGGAATGTTTTCTGAATGCAGAGAGCACTCCGACATCCAGTAAGTTGCATTGCATATCATAGCGTGTGCCATAAGTTATTTCACTAGTTAAAAATAATACTAACCCCATTTACAAAAGAACAATTGCGTTGTTCGCCGGATTGGGAAGAGCCGGTTATCGGAGACTCCTCGACCTCTCCAGGGAGACTCTTTTGACCCATCGCCTTGCGCCGTAGTTGGAGGGATAAATTCATAGGGCCACATGACAGACACACCGATTCCTTCCCACCTTCAAAAAACATATCTCTTCAAGCCTACTTAGGAGAACTAAGTGGTCAACCTTGTCGAAAGCCATCGCAAAGTCGAGATATGATGTGTCAACTTGATCATCGTTATCGAGTGCTCTCGCGACGTAATTTGTAAATATAATTAAATTTGTAGTGGTTGATCGGCCATGTCTAAATCCATGTTGCTGCTCAATCAAAAATGGTTCAACTTTGGCATATACATATTTGTGGATAATCATTTCCAGTAACTTAGCATGTGCGGAATGAATAGCTAGGTGTCGGTATTTGGTTGCTTGACACTTGGCACCATCTTGGTGTAAAGGGGTGACCTTTGAAAGCTTCCATAGTTTGGAAAAAATTCCCCTTTTGATAGTGAGATTCAATATAGATAAAAGTGGCCTGGTTAATGGTTCAGAACATCACTTAATAACAAAAGGTAGAATTAAATCAGGACCAAACGATGTTTTTGGTTTCAATTTTTTAACCGCTAACTTTAAATCCACGACGTATTTACAGAAGGACTTCGGATCGTGTTTGACATTATTTTCTACATTCAAAATGTACTTATTATGGGCAATCGAAATATTACGTTTAATTCTAATACTAAAATTTGAACAACTCATGTTCACTTTCCAACCCTGATCGTTTCCACCGCCGGTAGTGTATGAATTTTGTCTTTATGTCCCCGATAATCTCACGTGTAAACCATCTAGGATAGTTTTTATTTCGCGGTGCTTTATTTCAAAATAGCTTAAATCACTAATTAACATTTCAAAAGAATCTTATAAACATTTGTTTCAGAGTTGGGAGGGATATAAATAGCCCAAATAAATAAACATACGTCTTGAATAATGCCTTTGACAGATAAATTTTCATCTCCCGTTTCCAAATGAAAGTCGTTCAGCTCGCACGTTTTCTTCATTTTACATCGCCAACAGGAAACCGCCACCTCGTGTTTGACCAGTGCTACTGTCTTTTCGGAAAACGATATATCAACTGTCGAAAATCTGTACATTAAAAATGGACTCGTTTTGCCAACTCTCAGTAATTACGATTATTCGTGGTCTTGGTTAAGTACATTTTCTAAAAAAAATGTCGTCTTCGATCGGAGCGATCACTTCCTCTATTGTCGTGTTGGGATCTAACCGAGAAACAATTGTGCATTTTCGCTTAGGAATTTTACCTTCATTCTATTTGTGTCATTGGTTCCGAGGTCGAGAACTTTTCTTTTCGTGCGTACAGCTGCACTGTAGGGTTTGTTAGCGGGCTGTGTGAATTCAGGGCCAGCAGATATTAGCTTCGTTAGCGGATTGTCGGACGGTACCGAAGTCCTGCGAGAGGATTAGCAGGGGCGCGCGGTGCGGGCGGGGCAGGCGTAATCGACTGCGGCTGCACGGCTGGCTGCGCGGAAGTGTCGGGGGCCTACGCGAGAACAGAGAAATTGCTCGTACTAGGCAGTACCGGCTGTAGTAACATCGGGTCAGAAGTATGTGTTGATACAAGTGTCTTGGCTGCCGTTTGTAGTGTTATTTACATATTATTGTCGTACTCACAAATTTGGTCAGCAAGTGACACCAACATCTTGTTTTGCTCTGACATTTCATTTAGCAATTCGTCAATGATATTCGAATGCACTTCGTTCCTTCTCTGAAGTGAAGCTACATCTGTGTTATTTTTGTATACGAATTGTCGCCAAATTGCACCGATAAAAATATTATATTAGTGGAGCTCGTTAAAAATGCGTGTGCTTCGTAGCCTAGTTACACTTACAGATATAGATCCGACATCCAGTAAACCCTTTTATAAAAATCAATTGCGTTGTGGACCGGATCGTTAAAGACCGATTATCGGAGACCCCTCGACCTCTACAGGGGGACTCTTTCGAACCAACGGCTTGCACCGCAGTTGGAAATTATGAAATCATAGGCCCACATGAACGTCTACTGTTTCCTTTCCTTTTCAATACCCTCAATACAAGAAAATTGTTTTCCTCATTGCCTCTTGTGTGGAGTTATTGTAACAATATATATGTGTGTATATATCAACGTACGTATTGTTGTTTTGTTATTCCAGGTAACATTAATGTGGAGACTGTTCCCATAAAAGCGGAACCAGGACCCCGAAAAGAAGATGGAGGGGGAATTTCTTATACGGAAATGGACATAGAACTGCTGGATGTTAAAAAAGAATGCTTAAAACAATCTGAAAGTATTTCCCAGTCAGCAGGTAGAACAGACTTTTGATTGGTAAAATTAAGAAATCGTACTTGCAAATTTTTTGCTTATTATGAATTTTGTTGTACTTACGCTTATGATGCTTTTTCCGTGATCTTTTTCAGACTTATTTACCAACCTGAAGACGCTTGCTGGGGAAAAACCATACTCTTGTCCCTATTGTAACTACTCCTTTTCATACAAGTCGGTGTTAGAACTCCACCTGCGGACCCATACTGGAGAAAAACCGTTTTCATGTTCCGAGTGTAATAATTTATTTTCTCAAAAGTCCCATTTGTCGAATCACATGTTGACTCACACTGGAGAAAAATCATTTTCGTGTTCCACCTGCATTTCTTCATTTTCTGAAAAGTCAAGATTGACGAAACACATGTTGACTCACACTGGAGACAAAGCTTTTTCATGTCCCGACTGCAACTATTCATTTTCTCGAAAGGGAGATTTGAAGGCACATATGCGTGTTCACAGTGGAGAAAAACCTTTTTCATGTTCCGAGTGTAGTTATTCATTTTCTCGAAAGGGAGATTTGAAGAGACATATCCGTGTTCACAGTGGAGAAAAACCTTTTTTATGTCCCGACTGTAAATATTCATTTTCTCGAAAGGGAGGTTTGAAGACACATATGCGTGTTCACAGTGGAGAAAAACCTTTTTCATGTTCCGAGTGTAGCTATTCATTTTCTCAAAAGGGAGATTTGAAGAGACATATCCGTGTTCACAGTGGAGAAAAACCTTTTCTATGTCCCGACTGTAACGATTCATTTTCTCAAACGGGAGGTTTGAAGACACATATGCGTCTTCACAGTGGAGAAAAACCTTTTTCATGTTCCGAGTGTAGTGATTTATTTTCTCGAAAGTCAGATTTGTCGAATCACATGTTGACTCACACTGGAGAAAAACCTTTTTCATGTTCCGAGTGTAGTTATTCTTCTTCTCGAAAAAGCCGTTTGAAGACACACATGCTCGTTCACTATGGAGGCAAAACTTTTTTATGTTCTCATTGCAGTTGTTCATATACTCGAAAGTCATATTTGACGAGACACATGTTGACTCATAACTGAGAAAAACCTTTATTATGTTCCGACTGATGTGCATCTTCATAAAAGGGAGGTCGAAGAAACACATGCTGAATCATAGTGGAGAAAAACCTTTTTCTTGTTCTGGTTTTATCTGGTCATGTTCACTGAAGGCATATTTATTGCGTCACATGATTACTTATTGGAGAGGGAACCCTTTTCATGTTGCAGCTGTACATATTCATGTTCACATTAAGACCTACAGTGGAAAAAGACCGTCTATGTGATAAAATTGATGATATTTAAAAAAAAGTGATAAAATTGAAACTAAACCTTTTACCGACAGTCATGTTTAGAACAGCTAATTTGGTCTTCTGCGTGAAGAAAATAATTCCGGGTTTCGTCCTACGTACCGCGAGGAATTTTCGGAGATACTCCGGTTCTCATTGGTTGGGAGTAGGTTTGAGCTCTCATAAGGCCACTACCGAGACTATCCTACTGACTTTATTTTGGATGTTTTTTTTACTATATATTTAATAGTGATACGGGAGTATAGTGGATATACTCTCAATGAACCAAGTACGGGTCAGACGGGATGTGCACATTGCTACCATTGTATCTCTATGCTATTTTAAATTGTTTTTTTTTACCACAGCATGCTCTATTATTTAGCTAAATTTAGAAAATTTGTAATCGATATGCTTTTAAATAAATTATATCCCCTAACTATTTTTTAATATATTAAATAATTTATGTCAAATTTTATGATATTTCCCTACCATCCCCACCCCCTCCGACAGCCCTACCGCTATAAACTCACCCTACCACTGACAGCACGGGCAATAATCATAACAGGTATTTATAATATTATAAATAGGTGAGTTAGATGTAAGATTCTAGTTTTAAGTCATACACTTGATCATAGATATGTATTAGTTCTACATATATACTAGGTTTATATATATATATATATATATATATATATTATGTTTATATTCTAGTTATACCTATACTTAAGTCTAAATTGTAAGTCACTAGCTATAACTTTTAGTTGGTAAGTCACTAGCTATAAGCCATAGATGTAAGTCACTAATTTCAAGTCTCAGTGGTCAATCCCTAGCCACAAGTCTTAGTTGTAAGTCAATAGTTATAATTCTTACTTATAAACCATTAGTACTACATTAAGGCATTGGTTGTACGTCAAGTGATATGTTATTTAAATAATTGTAGAAGTAAATAAAATAAATTAACCTTCTGAGCAAGGAAAGAAGCTCGCCTTCAGACTTCATGCAAATCTCAGCTGTAGACATCAAAAATACAATTTCTTCTCTAAAATCAAATGTATCTTCGGGGGAAGACATAATCATAATAAGGAACTCTAGTGACAAATATAATGACTTACAAATATATTTTCATTTAGATCAACAAACTTCGATTCTGAATATATTACTTTCATTATATATCATTATACGTAGAATTTATAAATCGTTATTTGAAAGTGAATAAAAAATCAGCGCTTCAAAACACCGTGTTATGTTGGTACCTTTACATTTCTAACATCTGACTTCACGTGAGCATTCTATTTTTGGAATAGTATGAATTTTTTTATTTTTCGATTTTTTTTTTGTATTTAATTAATTTGGGTGAATAGAATTTCCATAATGGTTATTCAATATAAACAACTATTATTCGTGAAAGAAATTAGAGTATTCATTAACAAACCAATTATCAAAACGGATATAATGTTAATGATCTATGTTATTATTATTCTTTGAGTTGAGGTTTCTTAAAAGGAAAATAATTATATTGCTTATGTTTAGTTAACCATGAATAGAATACACAATTATATAGGGTACAGCTCAACCGTTTTTCGACAATTGACATTCTAACCTCAACACGACCGGCCATAGATTTGGAGCGTTTTGGCGACCTTAGAAAAATTCAAACTTTTATAAAATTTTTACAACCACTAAAACTAACTTCAGACAAAACAACGATATATGCTGGTATTTAAGTTTGAACGTCACTATTGATAACACAAATTAAACAAATTGGACTGGAGTTCCTTATTATAACCTTCCTTCGATGCATTCTCAATAGATATAATTTATTCTTATATTTTATTTTCAGGGAGTCGAAAGGTACCAATTTATCATGTTATTTATTTACCGATTAGCGATTTCTAAAGCGAAATTTCAAATTTCAAGAGCGCTACGCTCAGCGGATATATTATTTGTGTATTATATGACAGAATCTATGGCAGCTCTTGAAAAACTCACGAGCAAAAACTGCCCGATACGCCGGCTCCTCCCAGCATGGTATCGCACCGGAGTACTTAAGCGACGGTTGCAATTCTAAAAAAGTAGACTATTCTCACGGAATCAAGACCTCTTCTGCCTACTTCGCCCTGAATCTTCACCCGGCCTGAAAACCGCTCAAGACTTTTCATCACGACACCTTCACCACTCCTTCCTTGCAAGGCACCCCCTTCGCCCTTCCTTCCTAACTTGCTCTGGAGCATCGAAGTGGCCATCCTCATCTACTTCTTCTAAAACGTGCGGCAGGAGTTTACAGATCCTGTGTCCCGTACAATAAAACTATCCCCAAATGTACCCTTCCATATTTAGATATTTAGGAATCTCCCAGAAAACTAATACAATAACTTCGTAAATAACAAATTCACAATTGAATATATTAACTTTCGTGACGCGAGTGTACGAGAGACTCGACTTAGAGCGATCTCGTGGTCCTCCCCTGCGTTGCTATTGGCTATTTGGTATGTTAGAGTAATACGCTCGTAACGGAAAGTTTAAACTCACTCAGTACATGATATGACCGCTGATGTTGGACAAATTACTATTAAATATATACGTAACGGCCGGTATAAAAACAAGGTGTCATGTTGTCTAACGTGTGGATGTTGGAGAAACATGAACGTAATGTTGTGTAACACTTGAACTTATTATGTGGGAAAAAGTCAAGTAATAGACTGTAAGTTCACGTCGCTCGCAGGTAGGTAGAAGTGGCGGGAAAGCATTCCCGCCTTGTTCTCGGAAATCCTTCTTCTTCTAACTATAGGCTGCTGGTTGCGTTGCATTGCTGGCCATGTACATCAGCTTTACACTCGCCCATCCTGACCTTTGGTTGTGTCCTCGCGGCTCTCTCTTTGTTTGCCATAATAAGTCTAGAAACATACAAACATATTACCATTAGCCACCGATGTGACATACAATCGCCACCAATGTGACATATATTGCTCGCCACTAACGTGACATACAATCGCCCCCAATGTGGCATAATATTGCTCGCCACTAATGTGACATATATTCGCCACCAATGTGACATATATTGCTCGCCACTAATGTGACATATATTCGCCACCAATGTGACATATATTGCTCGCCACTAACGTGACATACAATCGCCCCCAATGTGGCATAATATTGCTCGCCACTAATGTGACATATATTCGCCACCAATGTGACATATATTGCTCGCCACTAATGTGACATATATTCGCCACCAATGTGACATATATTGCTCGCCACTAATGTGACATATAATCGCCACCAATGTGACATAATATTGCTCACCTACTAGCTTTCTAGTAGATCTATCAGGTGGGGGTCTCTGTTTCACTGTCGTTGGATTCAGACTCGCTCGGCATGCTCGGGGTACTGCGATATGGTCTGAGGGAGTCAACGGCCACAACCGCAGTAATGGTTTTATATCCTCGCATACCCTTAATACTCCTTATCTTGTATCTATCGCTCTTAAGAATTTTGGTGACTTTGTAAGGACTACCATACAGAGATTTTACTTTTCTGCTCAAGCCTCCTAAGTTTGTTGAACTGTTCTTCCACAGTACAAGTTCACCTTTTGAATATTTTCTAGCTGCCTTTCGCCTTTTGTCGAAGGACTTTTTCATTCTTATGGATGCCTTCTTCATATTCTCTGTCGCCTTAGTTCTCCTCGACTCCAATAATTGCATCTCTTGGTGAGCGCTATTTGTACTGTCAGCTTCCAGTTCGGGTACCAAATTTCCCTTGTAGGCAAACATCAGTTGGAAAGGAGAATATCCAGTACTCACATTCACTGTGTTGTTGATTCCCCACAAGATGTCGCAATCCCAAGTATTTTCACTGGCTGTTCCTGTTCTTATCGCTTTCAAAATTGTGCGGTTAGCACGTTCAACTTGGCCATTGCCTCTGGATGTGGTTACAGCACAGAGCACATGTTTTATCTGTTTTAGATTAACGAATTCCTTAAAATACCTACTGGTGAACGCAAGTCCTCGGTCTGAAATGATCCTTACAGGGTAGCCAACAATACTGAATATTTCTTTCAGAAGTTTAATGCTCTCGATGGACCCCACACTACGAGATGGCTTTGCAACGAAAAACTTCGGGAAGGAGTCAACTGTCATAAGCAGGTATTGATTTCCTTTACTGCTTTTGGGGAAAGGGCCCAAATGGTCTATGTGAATAGTATGACCTGGTTTCAGGGGCTGTTCCATAGGGTGGAGTTTTCCCTCTATACGCCTATATTGCCGCTTCTTGTAAGCACAATCAATACAACCCTCCACATATTTTTTTATGAATCTGGTCATTTTTGGAAACCAGTATTTTTCCTTTATCCGAGAATCACATTTTTTTAATCCAGGGTGTCCAATCTCATCGTGGCATTTGTGCAAAAGATTCCATTTTGCTATTTAAGTCACCACAAGCCTCTCTCCATGCAAAGTCTCCCGGTACAGTCGCCCTACCTTAAACGTGTAATTGTTGGTAACATCTCTATTTGGTTGTGCGCTTTTTAGCTAGTTAACCATGGAATCTATAGATTGGTCTTGCAACTGAAGCGATAGGAACCAATCCTCAGAATTTATCATTGACACTAAAAATGGTTGAACAGGGTTTCGACTCATTGCATCCACATGTTGCATTTTAGCACCCGATCTGTATTCTATTTCCATATCGAAATCTTGAATCGATGGCCACCATCTTGCAATCCTGGGAATGAGGTCCTTCTTAACTAACGTAGCACGTACAGCCGCGCAATCAGTCACTATTTTAAAATGTATTCCTGTTAGATAAATCCTAAATCGTTTAATTGTTTGTACAACAGCCAGTATTTCCAGTTCGTAACTGTGGTTGAAACACTCTTCCTTGGAGGTGACACGACTGTTTCTGACGATCATGTTTCTGTACGATTACCACCCTGTTGGCGGTCTGATGTTGGACCGTCTTTAGCACAGAGTGCCATCGTAAAAACATTATGGCTGCAGGGACTTCCACAACATATCCAAGCGATCCTATCCGCGCTGCCAGACAACGACCTCGATCAACTTGCTTCTGCTGCAGATAAAATAATCGACGTCTACAATGCAAACGAATGTACCGCAGTCGAAAGAAACGATATCCAGGATCATCACGACAGGAAGACAACTCGATTCTGCTGGACCTTCAAAAACAAATATCGCATCTCATTCGTGAATTGAAGCAACTGAAGGCATCGCAGGTCAATCCACAACCTAATTTCCACAGACGGGGTAGGCAGAATTTTCAACAAAATCATTATCATCAACCCCCATCAAGACAAAATCCACCTAGACGACCAAGATCAGGATCACAGGGGAGATCTCCAAACAGAAATCCAATGGATATTGCCGATGGCATACTAAATTTGGAGAAAAGGCATACAGATGCTACAAACCGTGCTCCTTCTCCAAAAATACACAGGGAAACGACAGCGGAATCCCACAGTAGATACATGTGAGATTCCTACAAACACTTGTCGACTCTTTATATTTGATTGTGAAACGCGTCAAAAATTTCTTGTGGACACCGGCGCTGATGTATCCGTCATTCCTAGACATTTCATCAAGAACAGGAAGTTTGTCACTTCGGATAACTGCCCAACTACTTTGTACAGCGCAAACGGAACTAATATCAAAACCTACGGCACAAAAATTCCCGATTTAAACCTTGGCCTTCGTAGGACTATGAAATGGAGATTTATAGTTGCAGATGTATCAAGAGCTATACTCGGATCTGATTTCCTGCACAACTTCAACCTTACTGTTAATTTAAAAACGGCTGTAATATCAGACCAGTCCACCGGATTATACATCAACGGCACGACGTACAAAGGAATATCCACGGGAATTTCAGCGATATCAAACACTTCGAAGTACCGGGATATCCTTAACAAGTATCCAAGTTTGACGCGACCGAACATGAAGACAACCGAAACCAAGAAACATACAGGAACTCATTGTATCGAAACTAAAGGCCCTCCTGTGACTGAACGTGCACGCAGGTTGGCGCCAGCCCTACTAGAAGCAGCCAAACGTGAATTCAAATTTTTGATGGAACAAGGCATATGCAGACCTTCCAAGAGCAACTGGGCCAGTCCATTGCACATGGTGAAGAAACCCAATGGAGTATGGCGCCCATGTGGGGACTATAGACGCCTAAACGCGAAAACAATACCGGACAATATCCGATTCCCCAGCTCCACGACTTTGCCCACAAACTTTCTAAGGCAAAGATTTTTTCTACTATAGACTTGGCGCGGGCGTATCACCAGATACCCGTTGAACCAGAAGATATCCCAAAAATGGCCATCATCACACCGTTCGGATTATATGAATTTACGTCCATGCAATTTGGCTTATCCAACGCGGCACAAAGTTTCCAGCGCTTTATGCACGCCATTACCAGAGATCTAGATTTTTGCTTTTTGTACCTGGGTGACATATTAATCGCTTCAGCAAATGAAGAAGAACACCAGAGGCATTTAAACACATTGTTAAAACGTCTAGCTGACAACGGACTAGTTATGAACATTCAAAAGTGTAAATTTGGTGAAACTACTGTGAACTTTCTGGGGCATACTATTAATCAAACGGGCATGACTCCCATCAAAGAAAAAGTTAAAGCTATAACAGAATTTCCACTACCTAAAACTGCGAAAGGTCTACGTCGCTTTTTAGGTATGTTAAACTACTACCGAAAGTTCCTACCTAAAGCTATCGAAACTCAAGCTAAGTTGTTCGATTGCATTGCTGGATATAAGAAAAATGATAAGAGAACACTTACATGGAACAACGAATTAACGTCAGCTTTCAAAGACTAAAAATCACCTTGCTAATGCCGCGCTACTAGCTCACCCGAAGCCCGATGCGAAGATCGCTATAATGGTAGACGCTAGTGACATAGCAATTGGAGCGTCCTTACAACAGTCCAACGGCTACACATGGGAACCACTTGGATTTTTTTCTAAAAAATTCACCCCAGCTCAGCGGAATTACAGTACATTCGACCGCGAACTAACAGGTATCTATGAAGCCGTGAAGTACTTCCTCAACAATGTTGAAGGACGTAATTTTATGTACACTGACCACAAGCCAATCACCTTTGCCTTTAGCAAGAAACGAGCCTCTAGCTCTCCACGTCAAGAAAGACAGTTGGATTACATTGCACAGTTCTCAACTGATATTAGACACATCTCTGGACTCCAGAATATAGTAGATGACACCCTATCTCGCATTGAAGAGATAAACTGTCCTACTACAATTGACTATGGGAAGATGGCAGAAGCGCAGTGTCAAAACGACGAATTAATTAAGGCGAAAGATGACACCGGCCTCTCCCTGCGTCAAATGGTGATACCCGGCACAGACAGATCACTATGGTGTGACATTTCAACTGGTCACGTCCGACCTTTTGTTCCAGCTTCCATGCGAACAGAGGTAATTAAAAGCGTTCACAATGTCTGTCACCCAGGCATTCTAGGGACAACGAAGACAATAAAGTTGAGGTTTGTTTGGCCCAACATGGCGAAAGATATCAAAAATTTCGTCAAACAATGTGTCCCTTGCCAGAAAGCGAAAGTCTCAAAACATACCGTAGCTCCACTATCGACATACGTTTTACCAGAAGACCGCTTCGGTAATCTGCATATCGATTTAGTTGGCCATCTTACAGCATGCAACGGTTATCAATACCTGTTGACAATGATCAATAGATTCACCCGCTGGCCTGAAGCAGTCCCATTGAAGGACATGTCTGCTGAAACAGTAGCAACCGCACTGATGAACCAATAGATACCACGGTACCCCGGAGACAATTACTACAGACCAGAGACGTCAGTTCGAGAGCTTCTTATTTAAGAAGCTAACAGATAAATTTGGTATCAAACATACAAGGACCACCGCTTATCATCCACAGGCCAATGGCTTAATAGAGAGATGGCATCGAACGCTGAAAGCCTCTCTAATGGCGAGTGACGAGCCGAACTGGTTAGAAAATCTCCCACTAATTCTACTCGGATTGAGATCTACAATTCGTGAAGACCTAAAATGTTCCCCTGCTGAACTCACATACGGTAGAACATTAAGACTACCTAGCGATTTCTTCACCGAAACGCCTAGAGAAGATCCTGATATATACGTCGGTCGCTTGCAGAGAAAATTTAAAAATATTAAGCCAACACCTGCCAGCGCTCATGGATCAAGAAAGTGCTTTGTACATAAAGACCTAGCTCAGACTACCCACGTCTTTCTGAGAACAGACGGTGGAAGAAAACCCCTTCAAAACCCTTATGAAGGTCCTTACAAGGTAGAAGAACGCGATGAGAAGACTTTTGTCATCAGCATAAAAGGAAAACCTAAACGTGTCTCCATAGACTGACAGAAACCTGATTTCATACCTGTAGAAGATAACGTGCCAGCTTACGCATCTGTCCAGGAACCACTCCCAGAAATCAAACGTACAAGATCTGGTCGCAGAGTACATTTTCCCGACAGATACCTGTCGTAATGCAATTAAATTGGCAAATTAAATGAATTATTTTCTTTCCTACCGACCCATATTAAACTCAAAGAGGTTAAAAGAAATTAAAAAATAATGTCTAAAGAACACATTCAAGTCATAGCTAACCGTGTATATTTTAAAGTTACTGATACTAAAGTCTATAATTTTTGTATGAAATTTTGAACTCTAGTACTGTTGTTATACAATTTTTATTTAAAAACATAGCGCAGAAACACAATGTATAAAGAAATACATCTCGGTCATCGACGAGATGAACCGTTGTAATATTGAAAATTTTTCATCTTTAAAAACATGTACACCATGTAACTAGTTGTAAGAAAATGTCATAGTAATGTAAATGAACCATTTAACTAGCTAAAGTAATTTTAACATTACACAATATCTTACACTAAATATAGAAAACGTATCATATATAAATATAATTGAATAAAGATATCTGTTACCAAAAGAACATGATAATATGTCTTATGCTGACCATATAATCAACATAACACATGTTAAAAGGTTATTATTAAAATTTTTGTTTACTGACATACTCACCATCTCACCGAAGCATAGGTAAGCAATTGTACTAAATGTACTCTTGTTTGTTCATGAAAGTTGATAATACTATACAACCACAATAACGTTAAGTTAGAAATAAACACACAAAATAAGACTCAAATTTCATGAACACAACTTTATATTTTTTTGTTATAGGAATAAATTAAAAACATGTAAATTTTAAGCTTAAATTCAATAAAAAAAAATTCTTATTCCAGTGATAGGGAAATCACTTTGTTGAATAATATAAAAAAAATCCTGTATTATGCTTACCTGATATAAATATGTACATTATCATTCAGCTTAAATAGACTGAAATAATGACTTGAATTTAATCATAAGTCACTTAATATTTTTCTTTACAAAAAAATGTTTGTTTAAGAAGTAACTTAAGTTTTTTATTTAAACTAATAATTTTAAATGCAAATAATGCACTTTTAAGATGACTTATAAAAAGGATAAGAGTGTCATTATCTTAACTTATTTGCAATATGCAAATTAACGCAATTATTTTTAATTTACTTTAATCTAGTTAAGACATTTTTCTTAAAAACTTTATGCTTATAAAAATTCATCTAAGACAATTGTAAGAATACTTAATGATATTTATAATGTTGTATCCACATCCATATTTTACAATTACATATTATTTTATGTCGTTTAAGAAACTGGGAGGAAAGTATGTAATATGCAAGCAACTTATTAGCCATAAAATTTATTTTTACATATGGTATCCCTACTACAAACAAAAGACAATCGACTGACGTTCTGTTATGCACAGAACCGTGAATTCATTCGCTTTTCTGCCTCTTGCTGAATCGGTCGTGTAGTAGAATATACTAGTAACTTTTTGATTTGCATTTGCGTCACTTCTTGCTTATAAATTTACCTTCTGAATTTTGTACGCGTTGAGAAATAAATTAATACACAACATACCGTCAAACATATATAATACAGTTAAAATCGTTAAAAAGGTTTTTCTCCACGGTGAGTCCACATGTGTCTCGTCAAATTTGACTTTCGAGAAAATGAATGGCTGCACTCGGAACAAAAAAAAGGTTTTTCTCTACTGTGAACAACCATATGTATCTTCAAATTTTCCTTTCGAGAACATGAATAGTTGCAGTCGGGACACGAAAAGGGTTTTTCTCCGCCGTGAGTCAACATGTGTGTTTTTAAATGTCCCTTTCGAGAACATGAATAATTGCAGCCGGGACATGAAAAAGCTTTTTCTCCACTGTGAACAAGCATATGTCTCTTCAAATCTCCCCTTCGAGAACACGAGTAGTTACAGTTGGGACAAAAAGCTTTTTCTCCACTGTGATTCAACATGTGTCTAATCAAATTTACCTTTAGAGAACTTGAATAGTTGCAGTCGGAACATGAAAAAGATTTTTCTCTACTGTGAGTCAACATGTGTCTCATCAAATTTACCTTTAGAGAACATGAATAGTTACAGTCGGAACATGAAAAAGGTTTTTCTCCACTGTGAGTGAACATGTGACTCGTTAAATGTGACTTTCGAGAACATGAATAATTACAGTCGGGACATGAAAAAGCTTTTTTTGAACTGTGAACAAGCATATGTGCCTTAAAATCTCCCTTTCGATAACATGAGTAGTTGCAGTCGGGACATAAAAAAGCTTTTTCTCCAATGTGGGTGCGTAGGTGCAGATCTAATACCGACTTGCGTGAGGAGGAGTAGTTACAATGGTGACAAGAGTAAGGTTTTTCCCCAGGAAGCGTCTTCAGGTTCGTCAATAGGTCTGAAAAATTATTACGGAAAAAGTATCATAAGGGTAAGTAAGTACAATAAAATTCATAATTAGCAAAAAATTTGCAAGTACGATTTCATAATTTTAACATATAAAAGTCTGTTGTACCTTCAGATTGTTCTAAGCATTCTTTTTTAACATCCAGCTGGTCTATATCTATTTCTGAATAAGGAATTCCTCTTTGATCTTCTTTTCGGGGTCCTGGTTCTGCCTTGATGGGAACAGTCTCCACATTAATGGTATCTGGAATAACAAAACAACAATACGTACGTTGATATATACACACACATATTGTTACAATAACTCCACAAAGGAGCCACTGATAAAATAATTTTCAGCAGGGCCTATGTCACGTTTGTGGATCTTGTGTGAAGGGAATTGAAAAGGAAAGGAGGGAGTAGACGATTCCGAAGAATAAAGATTTTAGAGGTGGGAAGGGATCTGCGTGTCTATCATGTGGCCCTATGCAATCATAATTTCCAACTACGGTGCAGGGCGATGGGTCGAAAGAGTCCACCTAGAGAGGTAGAGGGGTCTCCGATAACCGGCCTTTCCCGATCCGAAACACAACGCAATTGTTTTTTATACATGAGGCTAGCATTCTTTTTGACTAAAGAAATAACTTACGGCGCACGCTTTAATATGCAATGCAACTTACTGGATGTCGGAGTGCTCTCTACATACAGTAAACATTCCTTTTTAACATCTGGGAGGTCGATATTTATATCAGCGTATCGAATTTCACCGTCACC
Organism: Halesus radiatus; assembly: GCA_022606495.2. Taxonomy (NCBI): domain Eukaryota; kingdom Metazoa; phylum Arthropoda; class Insecta; order Trichoptera; family Limnephilidae; genus Halesus; species Halesus radiatus. The sequence continues at coordinate 87,769 of JAHDVE020003703.1, read as the reverse complement.
TTCCTTGGGCCCTGGTTCCGTCTTAATGGAAACACTCTCTTGGTTTAGTAGATCCATGGCGCTGCTGTTGTGGTGTTATGGTAATTGGTTGAAGCCCATAAAATACGTCTGAAATAGGACATTGTTTTTCTAAATTATAATCCAGCTTTAAAAAAAAACAATCTGTAACAGACGCAGTGGTTCATTTTAATTAAAATGACATATTTTATGTAAACCACAAAACATGTAAATAATAACATAATGGGTACATCACTAACCGCTTTTAGTGGTTTACACAAAAAATTGCTTTTTTATATTTATATTTTGCTATGGTTGGAATGGTTCTGTCAAAACAGCAAGCCGCGTTTACAAACAAATAATAGGAAATCTGATTTATAAATCGGGATGCATATTTGCATGTATGTATGTCAGGACTGAAATAAGATACAGGATTGAATTAAAGCCAATAATGGGTAGGTTTTTGAAAGTCACAATATAGTATACTACAGCTTGACCTCCGAGGTCACCGAAAGCGGAAACTGGTAAAATTTGCAATTCCGTAATAAATATTTCAGGAAGTGACATTACTTCGAAGACGTGTCAACCTACTCAGTATCAATCTCGATGCAGACTTTTCATTTAAAAGTCGAGTAAACAGAACTGTAAGTACAAGGTTCTTTCAATTCAAAGCAATACGGAGAAACCTGCTTAAAGAGGCGAAAAAACTCAATTCGTACGTTGTGTAGTCTCCCCAAATACCAAATTGCAATCCGTTTTCAACGCTGCAGCAAGACTTATAACCGGCGTATCTAAATATGCTCACATTTCAGAGCATCAATAAACGGAATGGCACCGGTTTACTTCTCAGATCTGTGTATTCCTGAAAATACCAATTCACGGCAGTCCACTCTTGGGTCAGCAGCGTCATCAGCTATCGGGGGGTTAAAGGAACCAAAGCGCACACCTAATACTAAGTTCGGTGATCGTGCCGCATGAGTATCAGGACCTAAAGCATGGAAAGAACTGCCGCACGACTTAAGAATTATCAAAGACTACAGAATTCAGAACTAAACTTAAAACTCATCTTTTCAGACAATCATATCCATAAATGGAAGAAATGCACACGTAAATTGCTTACGCAGGCGAGCCGGTTATTGCTTATCTAAAGTCACTTACAGGAAAAGTTTAAAAAAATCATGTATCGGTGCGCAAATGCGTCCACAGCCCGTAATACTGTAAATAAATAAAAAGGTAAAAAATAAATAAAAAATGTTAATATCTAATAAAAACTTTTTACGCTTTTTAAGGTCATTTTATAAAGATTTTCCAGTCCTAAAAATTACAAATATTTCAATTAAATACCAACTCTTCTTGTGCCACCAATCTTCTAATAAATGTAACATCAATAGAAATGGAGGTAAGTACGTTTTTCCGTATCTGTTTGAACATAATTAGATAAAGAATAGAAAGTAATATTTGTACAGCGCCCTTGAGGTGATTTTTTACAAAAACAGCGCTATACAAGTCATCCAATTATTATTATTACGCGTTGCGATAAGTTCAAACATTTGCCAGATGCTCTTTAGATTTAAAATGTTCTACAACGGTACAAAAAGCCGTTTTTTTTAACCTTATTTTGGGGACAACTTATGTATTTGAAGCAAGCGTATAAGTTTGTGTACTAATGAAGTATCTTTACGGGAGAGTATAAGAATATTGTCGAATCCAACCTCATGTCGGGAGTTACCCACAACTGACATCATAATGCAATGCTTTATATAATATTGAGAATCATTTAGATAGGAATTTTGAAGGCTTCCATGGTCGAGGGGTAAGGCTCTAGACTACGAATCCGAAGGGCGCGCGTTCAAATCCCGGCGTGCGCAAGAAAATTTTATGTAATTAATTTGTGCTGTTTCGCAATTAATTAATTCAAAAATAATATATATAGTATAATTGAGTACGTTCCAGAGTGGAAGCTACTCTCAGTATCGTCCTGGTGAAAAACCACCATTCATAATTGAAGCGTTGCTTGAAATGACTTTTATTCATGTTTGGTGACCAGATCTGAATAGCCAAGTATCTCCCCTCCTTCCTCTTCCTCTTTTCCATCCCCTCCCCAATACCGCCAGCCTCAGAACATTCGCAAATTGGGAATGCCATAGTCTCACTGGCTCCAGACGGTTGGGAGCAGTTAGGACTCTGGCGAGGTATTCATATAAAAAAAGTAATTATACAAACGGAATATCAATGCGATGTCGCTAAAGCACTTGTATCACTAATCGCGGGGGTACGCGTTTCTTATAAAACTAGATGAACACATTTTAAATTCCAATTTTTTAGGAAAAAATGCAGGTAACACTTCAATTCAAGAAGTTTGTATTAACCCCAGAGTACTGGCACAAGTCAGGTGGAGAAAAAAAAACTGTTTAAAATTTCTTACACCTTAACAAATTTGATCTTCTTGGTTGCAATCAACGACGAAGATAACAATAAGAGATGTACGTTAACTCTATAAATGGAACAGTGATTTCTTGTTTCAACAAGAAAATGACTTAGTCAATACATTTGCTAGTTGGTTAAAAACAATTATCCGCTAAAACATGATTTTTTGTAATCAAGGGCATTCGTATATTACTCTCTAATATTAAAATAACAAATAAAACGGGTATTTTGTAGTCGGTCTGTTTTGACCTTCAATAATAACATGATCATAACCTCAAAACGTAATAAAAGATTATATTTCACCCAGCACAACAATCATTTCAGACTGGTGGAAAGCGTATGATTGCCTTCAAGATGAGGGATATATACAAGGCATAAATAAGAGTATGGCTGTTAATCAGAAATCGTAAAACACTAACCTACTCACATAAGGGGAGAAGAATGAGGAATATTGTCAGCAACAGCGTATAGAAAACGTCAGATGAATTTCACCATAGACAACACGCAACCTGCACAAAATGCTAAAAATATATTTAACCAACCATAGATAAACAATTTACTAAATTGACATCTTCGTACTTTTTGCATGAAAAAAGTTTGTCGCGATTTAAACCTATGGCCACACCATCGAACAACTCTGACGTAACAAAATCATCGACAAAAACATAGAGGAAACTAAAGGTCATTTTAAAAAAAATGTGACCATAGACAATATATAATGTTCCCTCATTCATTAGCCAAAAATATTTTAAAATTAAAGATGTTTTGAAAGATGTCAAAGCGTTTCCTCAGGACAGCAAAGGTCCATCTGACATTGCGCTGTCTTGAAAAAATGAACTATATGGTATCTTTCTTTACAGATCATTTCCTCAGGATAGCGTTTTGCCAAATTGGTTGCCGTGTTGTCCTGAGATTTGACATTTTTCTGTTTATAATAGAAAAATGAAAAACTCATACTTACATGTTTAAATATTTTTAATTTCACCAAGACAATAGATAACATATACCAGAATCGGTTCCAAGACATCTTGGGGCTCTGTGCAGCATATTATATAAAATTATTCTTATATTCCTGTCCAGCTATATAAAGTTAACAAATATACACACATGACACACGAATAAAGTAGGTCGATGCAATACAGAAGAGATTTACATATACCTTAAACACGGGTAGTTTAAATTACAAGTCGGATATTTTCCGATCAACGCGAACTTTTTTAACAAGCCATTGTCATATCGCTTTCGTACCAAAATGTCAGTCACAAACTTATGCAAACCTTGCTAATGTGGAATTGACCATATAGTCCAATCTGTAAATCTCCATGACAATTCACGAAACTGGCTCTCTTTTGAACTTGTTATATAATGGATACCTATAAATTCAAAATATTTACGTATGTCAGTCCGCGATATGACAATCTACTGAACTTATGTTCAATGTTGTTTCTGTTGTTTCCATGTGCGTAGCCTCTCTTTCTGTTACACGAGTTTCTTATGGTAGAGAGTGAGAGATCAAATTACTAGCTATGAGCCAATGAAACTGATCTTTTTTTTCTATAGTCAAACGACAACTCTGACGTCACACACAAACCATGGAGATTACATATCGTCGGTTCACTTCGTTTCTGTCTCACAGACCAATTCGTAAATCTCTAGAAATAGCCCTCTAAAGTTTTTTTGCCATAAGGGCATATGCAAAGATATTATCTCAATTGTAGTATATCTAAAATGGTTAATAATACTTAAAATTATTATTTTTAGCTCTAATATTATCTAAATGTTTAAAATTACACAGAAAACACATTTTTAAATTGGATGTTGGACAATGTGACGAAGTCTTGATGTCAAAAGTTGGATATTGGACAAAGTGCACTGGATGTTAGACAAAAACGCGAACTTCGCATTGACTGTCGTTTTGTCCAACCTGTTTGGTATTATAGGAAGTTCAGAAAGCATTTCAAATAATTTTATTGTGAAAGATAGTCAATTATTTTATATAATGTTTTCAAAAGAATTCTCTTTGTAGCGAAATTATTAATAAATGAATTTGAAAATTACTTTGATTATTAAATAATATATTAATATATGAATAATTATTTCTTTTTCAGAATTCGCGAACATTTAATTAATTCTAACCATAATTTGAATAAAAGTACAGGAGTACAATTAATACATAAAAATAGTATAGGCTTGCGCCTTAATAACTTAGAAGCATTAGAAATACCAAAATCAAATAAAAATAATATATGCCAAATTTTAAATAAACAATTAGATTTAACCCAAAGTCCAATTGTAAGGATGTTCCCTTTCTTCCCCTCCCCTCCCCCTACCTCTTTATCTACCGCACTACCCCACCCGCTGTGATGTTCTGTCCAGTTCTACCATATCGTGCTGTCTCTTTTCCTCACTTTCTCTGTCTCCATTATGATATCTCTGTATTTTAATTTTAGTTTATATGTGTACATTCCTGAAGAAGGTTGAGTCCAACCGAAACCGGTCGAATGCATAAATATGTATAAACATGAAGTGGCTTAAAACAAAAATATTTTTTATTTAAATTATAATGTCAAGCCACAAAGTGATTGCTTCCTACGATAAACTAATTTAATTTCTTAGATAAGAAAAATATTTGACGTTAGATTGTGTGTAGTGGAATTATTTGCATATTTTCGGTATATATTTTTTTTTTTTACTTATAGTTTAGGAAATGTTCAACGTCATTTTAAAATGACTGTGGCTCTGAGTGGTAAATAATTAATTAGTATGTAGACAAATGAAACGTTTTTGTTACCTTATAAAGTGTTTTTTTTTTATTTATATATTCATTGAGAACTTTTGGGACGATAAAAACATATATAATATGTACTTTATGTTTAGAATTTGCATGTAATACGTAAGAATGTACATTATTCTTTCAATACAAATAAAAAAACAAATGATATAACAATAAATACATTGTGCGTTTTACTGTAGTAGAGAAGTCGAATCACAGAATTCCAAAGAGAGCGAACATGGGTTTTGATTTATGATATAAAGTGTGTACGCAGCGCATCCAACCCAACGAAAAAAAATTGTATTGTAAGGGAAAGATCACTAAATCATTTAAAAAAATGAATAGGGTTAGTACTTACTTTGTAAATAATTCCCATAGTTGAGTTATAATTTTTTAGATGCATATCGGTTACAAATTTGTTTTTCTAAATTTGGCTAAATTATAGAATAAGTGGGCGTATATAATAAATAAATACAAAAAGAGAAAGTTAGTAGGATAGAGCATCGGGTAGTAGCCACATGAGAAATTTCATAAAATTATCTGAACTCACTGTGACGCAATAATGCCTTCATGACCAGCTGCAGTCGGAACATGAAAAAGGTTTTTCTCCACTATGAGTCAGCATGTGTGTCGTCAGAGTTCCTTTTTATTAAGATGCACAACGGTCGGAATATGAAAAAGATTTTTTGTAACTCTGAGTCAACATGTGTCTCGTTAAATATGACTTTCGAGAAAAGAACTGCACTCGGAACACGAAAAAGGTTTTTTCTCCACTGTGAACAAGCAAGTGTGTCTTCAAACTTTCTTTTAGAGAGAATGAATAGTTTCAGTGGGGACATGAAAATGGTTTTTCTCCACTGTGAACCAGAACATGTGTCTTCAAACGCCTCTTTCGAGAACATGAATAGTTACAGTCGGAGCATGAAAAGGGTTTTTCTCCATTGTGCAAAAGCGCACGTGTCTTCAAAGTTTGCTTTCGAGAACATGAATAGTTGCAGTAAAAGCTTACATTCCATTGTGAGTCAACATGTATCTCGTTAAATATAACTTTAGAGAAAATAAATAGCTGCACTCGGAACATGGAAAATGTTATTCTCCACTGTGAACCAGAATATGTGTCTTCAAACGGCTCTTTCGAGAACATGAATAGTTACAGTCGTTACATGAAAAAGGTTTTTCTCCATTGTGAACAAGCGCATGTGTCTTCAAAGTTTGCTTTCGAGGACATGAGAAGTTGCAGTCGGGACATGAAAAAGGTTTTATTCCATTGTGAGTCAACATGTGTCTCGTTAAATACGACTTTCGAGAAAATAAATAGCAACACTCGGAACATGAAAAACGTTTTTCTCCACTGTGAATAAGCATATGTTTCTTCAAATCTCCCTTTCGAGAACATGAATAGTTACAGTAGGAACATGAAAAAGCTTTTACTCCATTGTGAACTAGCATATGTGCCTTCAAATTTTCCTTTCGAGAACATGCGTAGTTGCATTCGGTACACGAAAAAGCTTTCATTCCACTATGAATGAACATGTGACTCGTCAAATGTGACTTTCGAGAAAACGAATAACTGCAGTCGAAACACGAAAAAGGTTTTTGTCCAGTGTGAGTCAACATGTGATTCGACAAATATGACTTTCGAGAAAATAAATAGCTACACTCGGAACATGAAAAACGTTTTTCTTCACTGTGAATAAGCATATGTTTCTTCAAATCTCCCTTTCGAGAACATGAATAGTTACAGTCGGAACATGAAAAAGCTTTTTCTCCACTGTGAGTCAACATGTGACTCGTTAAATGTGACTTTCGAGAAAAAGAATAATTGCAGTCAGAACATGAAAAAGGTTTTTCTCCAGTATGGGCGCGAACGTGCCTTTCTAACGACGACTTTAATGAAAAGGAATATTTACAATGGGGACAAGAATAAGGTTTTTCTCCTGGAAGCGTCTTCAGGTGCGTCAATGGGTCTGAAAAATAATACGGAAAAAGGATCATAACGATAAAGGAAGTAAAATAAAATTCATAATAAACAAAAATTATGGAAGTAAATTTTCTTAATTTTAACAAAAAAAAAGTCTGTTCTACCTGCTGACTGGGTAATACTTTCAGATTTTTCTAAGCATTCTTTTTTAACATCCAGCAGGTCTATGTCTATTTCCGTATAAGGAATTCCCCCTCCATCACATTTTCTGGGTCCTGGTTCCGCCTCGGTGGGAACAGTTTCCATATTAATGCTATCTGGAATAACAAAACAACAAAACGTACGTTGATATACTCGTATATACATATATATTGTTACAATAACTCCACACAAGAGCCAATGAGGAAAATAATTCTCAGCAGGGCTATGTCACGTTTGTGGATCTTGCGTTGAGGGTATTGAAAAGGAAAGGAAGGAGGAGACGATTCCGAAGAATAAATATTTGAGAGGAGGGAAGGATCCATGTGTCTATTAAATTGATTAATTCAAATTGATTGATTTAAATATTATTGAAATAATAATTCATAATTTCCAACTGCGGTGCGAGGCGGTAGGTCGAAAGAGTCCTCCTGGAGAGGTCGAGGGGTCTCCGATAACCGGCCTTTTTGATCTGGCCCACAACGCAATTGTTTTTAATTAATGGGTTTACTGGATGTCGGAGAACCTTCTGCAGACAGCAAACATTCCTTCTTCACATCTGGGAGGTCAACATTTATATCCGTGTATGGAATTTCACCGTCACTTTCTTCCTGGGGCCCTGGTTCCGTCTTGATGGAAACACTCTCTGGGTTTAGTAGATCCATGGCGCAGCTGTGGTAGTGTTACGGAAATTGGTTGAAGTAATAAAATATATCTGAAACAGAACATTGTTATTCTAAATTGTAATACCAGATTAAAAAATAAAGTCACAATATAGTATACTACAACTTGACCTCCGAAAGTCACAGGAAGCTGAAAATGGTAAAATTTGCATAAAAAACAGGAATTAAACGTACTTGGTACAAAAACTGATCACTATCTTTATTCGTGATGTTGGCTTCGGTTGCAAAACGTTCAATCTTCTAACTCCATTGTACGCGTTGCGATAAGTTCAAACATTTACCTGACGTAGTTTTGATTTGAAATATTCTACAACGGTACGAAAAATTAGTTTTAATCCTTTTTTTGTGGAAAATTTATGTATTTGGAGCAAGCGCATAAGTTTGTGTACTAAGGAAGTATCTTTAGGGGAGAGGGAAAGGCTGTTGTTGAATCCAACCTCACGTCGGGAGTTACTCACAACTCACATCATAATGCAATGCTTTATATAACACTTTATATAACGCTTTATATAATGACGATGATAATTATAAGAGATGTACGTTAATTCTATAAATGGAAGAGTGATTTCATGTTTCAACAAGGAAATAACTTTGTTAATACATTTGTCAACAAATAATTATCCGCTAAAACATATTTTTTTTGTAAACAAGGGCATTATTATATTACTCTCTAATATAGATATTAAAATAACATAACAAAGGGTATTTTGAAGTCGTTCTGTTGTGACAAACCTTCAAAAATAACATGAACATAACCTCAAAACACAAACATGTATGGATTCATAGGAAAACGTGGCTATACACTCTTAAATTATATAAAAATCAGCAAAAGGCATCAATAAAAGTATGACTGTTAATCGGAAATCGTAAAACACTAATCTACTCACCTACAGGGAGAATAATGTAAAATATTGCTAGCGGCAGGGTGTGAAAAACGTCAATTGATTTTTACCATAGACAATGGACAACTGCGCATAACACCATAAATATATGACAAACAATCGACGGTACTTATTTATCGATAATTTTTCGAAATGGAAAATCGCGATTTCGGCTGACGAAAAATGCCGTTAATGTTATCCACGATCAAATAAAAGACAAGAATCTGTCCAAGGACCACCCGGTATGTAATAATATACATGACGGAATATTTGTACTTGCTTTATAGTAAACAATGCACTTACCCAAGCTCACCATAATAATTGTTTTCAGAAGACTTTCATTGTGCTTGGGGTACTTCACAACTTGGTCGTATCTGATATCTGGCGGAGATTTTGTAGGTGTCAGCAGATCATCCACTTACCGTATCATAAAGGAGTGCTATCTTGAGTTACATGTTCATTCGCCATCATCACTTTTTCTAACACAATTCAAATCCATAAGATGTCTTAAGTGGTAATTAGACGATACCTATTTTCATACAGATTGGACGAGAATTGTCTTTTTTATGGAATTTTGTCTGGTATTTTCCATAGAAAAAGACAAATCACGAGCAAACTGGATGAAAATACGTGTCGTCTAATTACCGCTTAAGGGCATATGATAGGAGATTGATCGTAAATAGGAAACATTGATAATATATTACTACCTTTCGTATGCCATTCCCAGACTTGATATTTTTTTAAACCAAAGAATGGACTATTGTTTTTCACTTCGTATTTTATTTTTCGTAATTAATGTAACCCTTTGAACATAATTAATTAAACTTTGATCCACAATGACAACCACAATCACACCTTTGAGAAGCCCGCGGTGAATGCAGTCGAACTTTAAGCTGCTCCAATTTTGGCCTTATATACGAAAAACACTATTCAAACACTTTGTATAATAGTTAGAAAGTAGGATACCGATTCACTTAATTCTTTGCAATCATCTTAGAAGGGTATACAAACAGTTAGTTTAACAAAACATTTATAAATACGTAAAATGTTGACATTGCATGTACTTTCGACAGCTAGCCAAACCAACTTGTGACGTTTAACGCGCGTATGTATTCTCGTCATTCTTGTGTTAATTCTGTATCACGCGGCCTAACATAATGTTTTGAATTGCATAATTATCAAAATGAATAGTTTTGACAATGCCGTTGGATTTCTCAAGGCTTTAATATTAATAAATTTATTGGAATATTGACGATTTTTGTGATGTTTTAAAGCTGTGAATACCTGTATGACAATTAATATTACGGAAAAATCTAAATTCATTGTGTAGCCGTATGAAACGGCATTACAAATCAAAATGGCGTAATTTTTTCCATGCTTACCAACATTACCAACCTCTACGAATCTACTGATATGAAACTTCTAAATAATATCTTGACAAAATAAAATGCGTTTGAGTACATGGTGTGTGGGAAACAGACCAAAAAGGTTTTAATCGAAATAAGCAAACTGAATGACGAGTTGTTTATTTATCTTTTATTTAGTGTTCATGACGTTTGGGAAATAGAAAAAGCTAACCTAAAAACATAATCTAATCTAACACCGATAACAACTTTTTTTCATAATATTTCATGATATCACTTTTCAAAAGTGTGCCGATTTAATACTGTGCCGAATTGTTCGGTTACCGTATGTACGCGGTGTTTTGCAATCAAACGAAAACACTAGGACTAAACAAACCTAAATCCGTTTTTATTTTAATCTTTACATTTTCAAAATAAGTCTAGTAAGTGTACTTACATGGTGTTTGGGATAGATTAAAAAATATGTTTTAAGGAATTCATTAGAATGAAGCTATTCCTCTGTAAGCATATGTACGGAAACAGAAATGTTTATTTATTTTTAATTCATATTTTAGGTACTAGAGTTCACAATCGTACTTTTTGGAAACCAAACAATACACGGTGTTCGATAACTGGTGGTACAGCATAAAAATGTTTTTATCTGTAGGAGATAAATAATCCAAATAAGTTTTTTGTCGATTTCACCTGATTAACTTTTTTTTGCATATTTTGATTGAAGAAAGTATTCTACATATCACAAAATCGACTTTAATGTGAGGTAGATTAACCAGTTTCCCGCTTGTACCACGAGTGTCCAGACACCGTGTATATTCTATCTCTCCGAAATGTTACTTCTAAAAAGATCGTTGCCTTTTGCTGCACAAATCTATTGTGATTTTACAATGGCTCTTCCTCTTTCTTTTATACTCCAGATCAATACCATTTCCACAATAAAGAACAAAAAAAGTTATATATTTTGAATCGGCGTTTAATGATCTAGGTGAATACATATTTTCAATGGAATCCCTTATTGCATAGGTACATATTATTTTGTTATTCCTTTAGTCTTAATGCTTTGAATTAAAACAAAAAATAATAATTTCTACCTCGAAAATGAACACTTAAATCAAAAAACATTTTCCAGAAAATCGACTACAAATGTGAGGTAAATTCACCAGTTTCCCCCTTAAACTACGAAATTCCGAACACCGTGTATAACGAAAACCAAAATACGCGACTGTGCTTAGGGTAAGCGACGGTGGCATCACAAAATTTAGCAAGGCGTACAAATCTAATACGATTTTAAAACTCTAAGTAAATGACGAAACATTTGTAAAAATGACATACTAAATACTTCACAAAAATAGAAGGTTCTGTAAACGAGACACACCTTTGCACTAGTTGGTTGTTTTACTTAATATCTCCGATTTTCGATTGTTTACATTGATCGGGATAATGATGCATATTTTATGTTTTAATTCTCTCAGTTAGGAACGCACTGTTACAGCCACTTAGCGACAAAAAAAGGAAGACAATTTGACAGATAATGAATTTTGTTCAGGCTATAACATGCACTTGAGAATAGACTGAACTACTGAAATGGTTTATATGGTGGTCAACCTAATGTACATTACAAGAGACTGCAAGGAGTGTTCAACTCAGCAGCTCGTTTAACATGCGGTGCCACCAAATACTGTAACAAAACTCCTCCTCTACGTGATTGCTTACACTGGCACAGAGTCACAGAGGAGTTGACTGATCTCTGCGTGAGGGGCAATTTTACTCGGGGACAACCCACTCTCAGGTCAGCCAAGTCTGATGCGTCGAACAGGCGTTGAACCCTTTCGTATGAATGCTGCTAAATTTGGGGACAGACCTTTTAATCTACAATGTCAACATAGTTGGAATGACCTTCCATTTGGTTTGAGGCTAGACTAAATTTCGTTACATTTTAGAAATATCTAAAAACATATCCCAACTTTAACAAAATGCAAATTATCCTTGAGGTGATTTTTATCACTAAACATCGCTATAGAATAATTGACCATTTACTATTATTATATTAACCGCTGGAAAAAAAAAATTGTATAAAAAGGGATTAATTTCTATTAAATTATAAAGTAGTCTGGCAGTATTAAAATGTTAATAAATATATATAAATTATTAAAAATGAATAATAAATGTTTCGTCTAAAATATAAATATCAACATGTTTCGGAAGCGAGGAGTCCCTCATCAGGATATACAGTATACTGAGAAATAATGACAACCTCCCCGCACTTCATCCATCAGACTCACCCACGAATAGTGAGATAAAGTCGAACAATAGCAGGAGATGCTACAAATGACATGTATTTGTGTTATCTAATGTAAATTATTATTATTTATTTATTTTTAAATTTAATGTAAATCAAATTTAATAATGTTATTTTTATGTTCTGCAAGTATTTTTAGTTGTTATTATTAAGTTTTGCAAGTATTTTTAGTTGTTATTACCAAATTCTGCAAGTATTTTTAGTTGTTATTATTAAGTTCTGCAAGTATTTTTAGTTGTTATTATTAAGTTCTGCAAGTATTTTTAGTTGTTATTATTAAGTTCTGCAAGTATTTTTAGTTGTTATTATTAAGTTTTGCAAGTATTTTTAGTTGTTATTACCAAGTTTTGCAAGTATTTTTAGTTGTTATTATTAAGTTCTGCAAGTATTTTTAGTTGTTATTATTAAGTTTTGCAAGTATTTTTAGTTGTTATTACCAAATTCTGCAAGTATTTTTAGTTGTTATTATTAAGTTCTGCAAGTATTTTTAGTTGTTATTATTATGTTCTGCAAGTATTTTTAGTTGTTATTATTAAGTTCTGCAAGTATTTTTAGTTGTTATTATTAAGTTCTGCAAGTATTTTTAGTTGTTATTATTAAGTTCTGCAAGTATTTTTAGTTGTTATTATTAAGTTTTGCAAGTATTTTTAGTTGTTATTACCAAGTTTTGCAAGTATTTTTAGTTGTTTTTATTAAGTTCTGCAAGTATTTTTAGTTGTTATTATTAAGTTTTGCAAGTATTTTTAGTTGTTATTACCAAATTCTGCAAGTATTTTTAGTTGTTTTTATTAAGTTCTGCAAGTATTTTTAGTTGTTATTATTAAGTTCTGCAAGTATTTTTAGTTGTTATTATTAAGTTCTGCAAGTATTTTTAGTTGTTATTATTAAGTTCTGCAAGTATTTTTAGTTGTTATTATTAAGTTCTGCAAGTATTTTTAGTTGTAATTATTAAGTTCTGCAAGTATTTTTAGTTGTTATTATTAAGTTCTGCAAGTATTTTTAGTTGTTATTATTAAGTTCTGCAAGTATTTTTAGTTGTTATTATTAAGTTCTGCAAGTATTTTTAGTTGTTATTATTAAGTTCTGCAAGTATTTTTAGTTGTTATTATTAAGTTTTGCAAGTATTTTTAGTTGTTATTACCAAATTCTGCAAGTATTTTTAGTTGTTATTATTAAGTTCTGCAAGTATTTTTAGTTGTTATTATTAAGTTCTGCAAGTATTTTTAGTTGTTATTATTAAGTTCTGCAAGTATTTTTAGTTGTTATTATTATGTTCTGCAAGTATTTTTAGTTGTTATTACCAAATTCTGCAAGTATTTTTAGTTGTTATTATTGTGACAGCTGTTTCGGCGTATAAGGCCATTTTCAAACTGTGGTTAATCCACACTCCGACGACTTATATTATGCACAAATAACACTTTGAATTTTCTTCAAACTGATTTTGAGGGTTTTGGATGACCTGAAGGCTGCCTTTTAATAAATATTACTAGAATAATGAACCACAAGAAAAAAATACATAAACTAACGATTCACCAGCTGTAAGGGTTCGTAGGGTGAGGTTTGTCCGAATCTTGGAAATGTAAATAATTTGTTATGTAATTAAGTACCTGTGGAAGTTGGGTTGAATTTAACTCCAATTGCTTTCCAAGTCAACACTTTCTCTTTCCACGTTACCGCATCACTATTTTCATTCTCCCTTACTGATTTATAATGGCGAACGATGTCCACTAACTTTCTATACCTTCCCTTGAGAAGTCGACGGCTCGTTCGCGTGATCATCCTGAAAAATAACGCAAAAGTTATTAATTCCACTAAAACCACATAATAATCAACAAAACATAACCAACATCTATGTAAAAACAAATTAAAATCAATTAAACATGACCAAAAACTGTTGTACTTACTTTCAATGAACAAAATAACGACTGGTTCTCGCGGGAATGTTGTTTGTTTTGACGTTTGTAACTGGATAGATTCCATAGAAACAGGGTTTTATGCAGACAGGCGTTGCAGCAAACGGGATAATAGTTTGAAAATACCGATGTTGCCAAGCTAGGTTATTAATAACTACTTTGGAGTAACGGTCGCCGATTAATTGGCACCACGGCCGTATAACTCCGGTGTGACCTTGAAACTCAAAAAAAGATGTGTAATATCCATGGTTTGTTGTGTAACGTCAAAGTTGTCGTTTGACCATAGAAAAAAACCGTTGTGGCTGAAAGCTCAGTTTCATTGGCTTAGAGCTAGTAGTTTGATCTCTCGCTCTCTACCATTAGAAACTCGTGTAACAGAAAGAGAGGCAATGCGCAAGAAAACAACAAGACGACATTGAACATACTCGAAGTTCAGTGAATTGTCAAACGTGCATATCGCGGACTGACATACTTAAATATTTTGAATTTATAGGTATCCATTATCCAACAAGTTCAAAAGAGAGCCAGTTTCATGAATTGTCATGGAGATTTACAGATTGGACTATATTGTCAATGCCACACTAACAAGGTTTGCGTTAGTTTATGACTGACATTTCGCTACGAAAGCAAAATGACAATGGCTTGTTAAAAAAGTTCGCGCTGATCGGCAAATATACGACAAATAATTGAAACTACCCGTGTTTAAATGTAAATCTCTTCTGTATTCCATCGACCTACTTTATTCATGTGTCATGTGTGTGTATTTGTTAACTTTATATATCTGCACAGAAGTATAAGAATAATATTATATAATATACTGTACAGAGCCCAAGATGTCTTGGAACCTGTCATGTTCTGTGTTATCTATTGTCTTGGTGAAATTAAACATATTTAAACATGTGATATATATCCTTTTGTAATACCTATAAGAAATGACCAAATTCACAGACATACTTAGTCTAAAATGTGCATTTCAGGTAATAATAATTCCCAGACGAGACCGGCCATAAAATAAATTCGCATAAAGGCTAGCCGAGCCTATTGTAAAGTACTACATCGTAAAATAAACCAACCCTTAATTACTATTTTAGAAAGTCGGCGATTCCTTTGAGATTTTATTGGACAGCAATAAAAACCTCAAAATCAATGAGCCGCCCTGCAAAACAATACGGGTAATAAAAAGATCCCTACAGGTAGACAGGCGACAGGGCTCTGTGACGAGAGGACAGTCGGGTTCAGGCTTCCGCGCAGGAAGCACAGACAGTTGGCTTGAAACTTCCGATCAGGAAGGTTCCTATTCTCGCTCCTCGGAGAGGCCGCCCAGGTTCTCTGACGACGAGTGAATTTTACGCTTCCATCCGAGAAGGAAGTCCGATCTCCTCCCTTCGGAGATCTACGGCAGAGTCGCCCAGGCTCTGTTCCGCGAGTGAGTGTTACGCTTCCGTCGCAGAAGGCGATCTCCGCCCTTCGGAGATCTACAGCAGAGTCGCCCAGTCTCTGTACCGCGAGTGAACCCCGCTTCTTCCCAGGAATTGACCGATCTTCGCCCTTCGGAGATCAAACAAAGGATTTATTTTTCATATCTACAGCTATAATATGCTCCTTTCCTTGCTCACGAGGTTCATTTTTTTGGTTCATCAAATTATGTGGTTTGGTTTGCTAAATTTGTTCAAACATTTATGAAAAAAATAATGAAAACCTAATCAAGAATTTGGTCAAAAATGCAATTTTAAGGCCGGGATTAAGGTTCGATACGGACGGGGTAGGGTTTTCGGCACGGAGGTGGGGGGATATAGACGGGGTAATAATAATAATTAGATTACTTCCATAGCGCCGTTTTCGTGGGAAAATCAACTCGAGGGCGCTATACAATTATTTAAATAACATCTCACTTGACGTACAACCAATACCTTACAGCTAAAATCTATTACAAATAATGGCTTATAAGTAAGACTTATAACTATTGACTTACAATTAAGACTTATGGCTAGGGATTAACTACTAAGACTTGTAATTAGTGACTTACATCTATGGCTTATAGCTAGTGACTTACAATTTAGACTAACTAGAATATAAATATAACACATATAAACCTCGTACATATTTAAAACTAATACATATCTATGATCAAGTGCATATTTTATATACAGTATTGCAAAATGACGTACAACTATAGCTTAAAACTAGAGTCTTACAACTAACATACCTATTTATAATATTATGATTATTGCTCGTGCTGTCAGGGGTAGGGTGAGTTTATAGCGGCAGGGCTGTCGGAGGGGGTGGGGATGGTAGGGAAATATCAAATAAAATTAATTGATAAAATTTGACATAAATTATTTAATATATTAAAAAATAGTTAGGCGATATAATTTTCTTATAAGCATATTGATTACCAATTTTCCAAATTTAGCGAAATAATAGAGCATGTTGTGGTACAAAACAACAACTTAATAAAACATAGAGATACAATGGGTAGCAATGTGCACATCCCGTCTGACCCGTACATAGTTCATTGCGAGCATATCCACTATACTCCATGTTTACTCCCGTATCACATATAGAGGTAATGCCATATGAGAGCTCAAACCTACTCCAAACCGATGAGAACCAGAGTGTCTGCAAAAACTCCTCGCGGTGCGTAGGACGAAACCGGCAATTATTTTCGTCGCGCAGAAGACCAAATTAGCTGTTCTAAAGATGACTGTCGATAAAAGGTTTAGCTTCAATTTTATCACATATGCGGTCATTTTTCCCTGTGGGTGAGCATGTAACTTAATGTGAGCATGAATAAGTGCACCTGCATCATGAAAATGGTTCCCCCTCCAACAAGTAATCATGTGAAGCAATAAATATGTCTTCAGTGAACATGAGCAGTTAAAACCGGAACATGAAGAAGCTCCACAATGATTCAGCATGTGTTTCTTCGAACATCCTTTTTAAGAAGATACACATCAGTCGGAACATAATAAAGGTTTTTCTCAGCTATGAGTCAACAGGTGTCTCGTCAAATAAGACTTTCGAGTATATGAACAACTGCAGTGAGAACATAAAAAAGTTTATCCTCCCTAGTGAACGAGCAAAACGTGTGTTCATACGGCTCTTTCGGGAACATGAATAACTTCACTCGGAACATGAAAAATGTTTTTCTCCACTGTGAACACGCATATGTGTCTTCAAATCTCCCTTTCGAGAACATAAATAGTTACAGTCGGGCGACGAAAAACCTTTTTCTCAAGTGTGAGTCAACATGTGTCTCATCAAATTTAACTTATCAGAAAATGAATTGTTGCAGTTGTAACATGAAAATTATTTTCCTCCAGTGTGAGTCAACATGTGATTCGACAAATGTGACTTTCGAGAAAATAAATTCCTACCCTCGGAACATGAAAAAGGTTTTTCTCCACTGTGAACACGCATATGTGTCTTCAAACTTCCCTTTTGAGAACATGAATAGTTACAGTCGGGACATAAAAAAGGTTTTTCTCCACTATGAACACGCATGTGTCTTCAAATCTCCCTTTCGAAAACATGAATAGTAGCAGTCGGGACATGAAAAAGGTTTTTCTCCAGTGTGAGTCAACATGTGTCTCGACAAATTTGACTTATAAGAAAATAAAGAACTACACTCGGAACATGAAAAGGGTTTTTCTCGACTGTGAACACCCATATGTCTCTTCAAATCACCCTTTCGAAAACAGGAATAATAGCAGTCGGAACATGAAAAAGGTTTTTCTTCAGTGTGAGTCAACATGTGTCTCGACAAAAGTGATTTTAGAGAAAATAAAGAGCTACACTCGGAACATGAAAAGGGTTTTTCTCGACTGTGAACACCCATATGTCTCTTCAAATCTCCCTTTCGAAAACATGAATAGTTACAGTCGGGACACGAAAATGCTTTTTCTCCAGTGTGAATCAACATGTGTCTCATCAAATTTGACTTATCAGAAAATGAATAGTTGCAGTTAGAACACGATAATGATTTTTCTCCAGTGTGAGTCAACATGTGATTCGACAAATGTGACTTTTGAGAAAATAAATTACTACACTCGGCACATGAAAAAGGTTTTTCTCCACTGTGAACACGCATATGTCTCTTCAAACCTCCCTTTCGAGAACATGAATAGTTACAGTCGGGACATAAAAAAGGTTTTTCTCCATTGTGAACACGCATATGTGTCTTAAAATCTCCCTTTCTAAAAGATGAATAGTTGCAATCGGGACATGAAAAAGGTTTTTCTCCAGTATGGGTGCGCAGGTGGAGTTCTAACACCGACTTGTATGAAAAGGAGTAGTTACAATGGGGACAAGTGTATGGTTTTTCCCCAGGAAGCGTCTTCAGGTTGGTCAATAAGTCTGAAAAAGATTACGGAAAAGGCATCATAAGGGTAAGTACGAGTACAACAAAATTCATAATAAGCAAAAATTTTGCAAGTACGATTTCTTAATTTCAACAAACAAAAATCTGTTCTACCTGCTGACTGGGTAATACATCCAGATTGTTCTAAGCATTCTTTTTTAATATCTAGCAGGTCTATGTTAATTTCCGTATAAGGAAATCCCCCTCCATCTTCTTCTAGGGGTCCTGGTTCCGCCTTGATGGGAACAGTCTCCACATTAATGGTACCTGGAATTACAAAACAACCATACGAACGTTGATAGATGCACACATATATTGGTACAATAACTCCACACAAGAGGCACTGAAGAAAATAATTTTGTTGTGTTGAGGGTATTGAAAAGGAAAGGAAACAGTGGACGTTTTCGAAGAATAAAGATTTGAGAGGTGGGAAGGAATCTGTGTGTCTATGATGTGGGCCTATGAATTTATAATTTCCGACTGCGGTGCAAGCCGATGAGTCCTCCTGCAGAGGTCGAGGGGTCTGCGATAACCGGCCTTCAACGTTCCGGTCCACGACGCAAATGTTTTTTTATAAATGGGTTTACTGGATGTTGGATATATATTTGTAAGTGTACGTAGGCTACGAAGCACACGCATTTTTAACGAGCTCCGTTAATATAATATTTTTATCGGTGCAATGTGGCGACAATTCGTATACAAAAATAACACAAGTGCAGTCGAATAACATTGACGAATTGCGCAATGAAATATCAGAGCAAAACAAAATATTGGTGTCACTTCCGGATCAAATTTGTGAGTACAACAATAATATGGGAGGCCGTGACGGAGCTATTCAAACTAGGTTCTAAGTCCGCAGAGCACTACAAACGCCAGCCACGGTACTTGGATCAACACATACTTCTGACCCGATATTACTACAGCGGGTACTGCCTAGTACGAGCACTGGCTATGTTCCCACGCAGGCCCCCGACTCTCCCGCGCAGCCCACCATGCAGCCGCAGTCGAGTACGCCTGCTCCGACCGAACCGCGCGACCCGCGCGTTCCACTCGCCAGCGCTTCGGTACCGTTCGGCAATCCGCTAACGAAGCTAATATCTGCCGGCCCTGAATTCACACAGCCCGCTAACAAATCCAGTGTGCAGCTGTGCGCACGAAAAATAAAGTTCTCGACGTCGGAACCAATGATACAAGTGGGATAAAGGTAATTCCTAAACAAAAATGAATAATTGTTTCTCGGTTAGATCTCAACACGACAATAGAGGAAGTGATCGCCCACGTCAAAACGAATAATGATCTGAGCTGCAGTGCTGGGAAGTTTATGGTGTTCTCAAACGAATCTCAACGTTTAAAATAGGAGTCAACGAAGACAAAATTGGCGTTCTTCTAAAAGAGGAACTTTGGCCCCGTGGAGTAATTGTACGTTATTTTCGGTTCTACAGAAAAAAAATCTTTGAATCCAGAACGTGATAAAAACACTGGTCAAATATGATAATCACTTTTGTATCAAAACGTCTCCAATCTAAGACGATTTTTTTTTAGAAAATGTCCTTAACCAAGACCACAAAGTAATCGTAATTACTGAGACTTGGCTAAACCAGTCAATTTTTTTGTTTTTTTTTTATTTATTTATTAACGCCCCAAAGGGCTTTTTAATATTTTAACATTAAATGATTATGTGTACAGGAGAAGAAAAAAAAAAGTTTACTAAAAATGATACATAGTTGGTATATAAGTGTAACATATTTATAATATATATATGTATTATTTTATTTTATTTGTTTTTAAACGCTCATAGGGCTTTTATATACAGATACATAATTTTAAAATCACATAAGAAAAATAAAAAAAAGTAAACTTGATGTAAAAGTCATAAAAAATAAATTGAATATTTCTTTCCAGACTTGTAAAATAATTCAATAGATGTCTCATATAAATAAAAATCGGGTAGGTATATCCGAGACTCTATCCAGATTACAATTGAGTTCTGGATGAAACTTTAAAATCATCATAAGGATAGCAGCCAATAATATGGGATTTATAAAAATGGAGGATAATATTAACAAATCTTGAACATGAAGTATGATATCGGTGTAAATGGCGTAAATTGAACTAGCCTCATTAGCTAAGTTGGTTAAGCAGTTACCCCGGATAGGTAGAGGTCCTGGGTTCGAGTCCCAGATGCGACTTAAACCTTTTTAATTTCTGTCGTTTTTTTCGGTTTCGTGGTTCATTTGGGATGTGTTAATATTATCTTCTTCAATGATTAAAATATTTCCTCCAATTCCCAGGGCATGAAGTTTCCGGATCAGTACTTTGGGAGATACTTTATCAAAAACCTTCGAGAAATCAGTGTATATACAGTCAACTTGCAAATGCCTCCGATATATAGTTTCGAAAAAGTAATAAATTTGTTGTAGTTGATCTACCTTTGATGAAGCCATGTTGTTGGTCATTTATTGCTTCTTTTAGTGTGGGATATATTTCATCCAGAACCAGAGATTCAAAGATTTTGGGTAATACAGATTGTATGCATATTGGCCGATAGTTTGAAATGTAAGTCTCGTCACCTTTTTTAAATATAGGGATAATAAAGCTGGATTTCCAGTAGATGGGAAAATATTCAGACGATATGAGATGGTTAAAGAGAATGTTCAGTGGCTTAGACAATACAGATGAGCATTTATTTAGGAAAATTGACGGAAATGGCGTCCGGGCCTGTAGATTTGTTTATATCTAAGGAATATTATTTCCTTTTAACAGATTCTTCCGTGATGAAGCAATTTGTTAAATGTGTGGTTTTTTAAAAGTGTACGAGAGTATATTTTCTTCTGGTGTTGCATCATCATATACATTTTTGAAGAAATCTGAGAAAAGATTTACAATATCTTGTATACAGTTGGCGTATTTATCATCCATATGCATTTCTGGTGGATAGTCAATACTGTCATTGTTGGATGTTTTAAGAAAATTCCAGAGATTGTTTGATTTTAAAGCTGTGTTCTCTATATAATTTATATGTGATTTGTAACAGATTTTAGTGAGTTCTTTGCATTCTTTTCTAGATTCACTGAAATTTGAATAGTTCATTTTTTAATGAGTTTCTATGAATTTTTTGTGAAGTTTTTTTGTTTTTGTTGTAATGAGGCTATTAATTCAGATGAAAACCAAGTTGGATATTTATGGTTCTTAGGAATATATAGTGGTACGTATGAGTTGATGGTGCTAGAAATGATTGAATATAAGTTTTCTAAAGACTCGTCAGTGTTCATGGATGACAAAAAAGACCAGTTGACGTGAGAAAGATGGTAATTTATAGAATCAAAATATGTTTTTTTATAGTTTAGAGTTTCTTCGACGGGTTTTGGTTTGACATAAAAAAACAATTAAATTAATATGAAGAGGGGGGTGATGGTTATCAACCGGTAAGATTATCATTACATTTTTCAATTGACAAGTTAGAATAGTTAGATATAGGTAAATCTAGTAGACGATCATTTGTGTTATATATAAAGTTATGCTGGAAAAGATTTTAAATATTTGTCATATCTAAAATCTCACGTGCACGATCATTTTCGCTTTCATTTACAATGAAACCACTATCACTTGCATTCCATTTTAGGTTAGGGAGGTTGTAATCCCCGAGAATAATAAATTTAGAGTTGGGGTATTTATAGAGTAAATATTGTACATCTTCACTGTGACTTTCGGTAGTTTTAGGCATCAGAGAGTGGTGGTGTGTACAAAGTTGCGATTATTATTTGTTCTACGGTGGTATCAATTTGTATGAATAGTTGTTCCAGTGTGTTGTTTTTAGTTTTGAGTTTTCTTGATGTTAGTTTCTTCTTTATTGCAATTAGTACTCCGCCGCCCCTTGATTTAGAGCTGGATTTAGAGTTTCTGTCACGACGAAAGATTTTGTAGGTTTTTAATCCGAGTTCTGTTGATTTTATTTCCGAGTCGAGCCAGGTTTCTGTCAGATCGTACTTCATCTAATTTTGTACGAAGTCCCCGAGCGTTCTGGTAGTATATCTTGAGTTTGCATCGTTTTTGGTGGAATTTGCACATTTCCATATCGTTTTCTTTGAGGATTCTCCGTAGCATCGGGGTATCCTATATTTTGACGTTTACTTAGAATGTTCTGTAGTGTTCTGGATGACGTGGGATTGGTGAATTCTATTTTAAACGACCTGGCTTTCCATCATTTAGTTTCCCAATTCGGTAAACGCGTAACATATCATGACTTGCGGTATTGTCTGGGGCAGAGATTACAGCAGTGACAGTATTTTTGTCATCGATTAGTTTGTTTGCTGCAGTTTTTTCAATGCTTTCGGGTATATTACACAGGATAGATATTTTTAGCTCTTTCACTGCGTTGAATGATTTCAGAAATTGCCTCACAAATGTCAAGGTTATTTTGCGGGTCTGGGATATTTATTCCGATTTCTTTATAAGCTCGTAATTCTCCGTCTAGATTTGCTGTTTTAGTAGACACAGCTTGTGCCATTCTACTAATGGCTATTATGAAATGACTTGTAATTGGAGACAGTTTTGTTATTTGGTCTTTACTGAATTTGTTTGCTGGATCAGTTAAGCAGGTATTAAATGCAGCAACGGCTTTCTCTGGATTTGTTATGAATGTTTAGATATCTATGTTGATAAAGAGGTTGTAAGAAAACAAAAGTTTTTTTAAATAATTTAATTATTTTTTAGATTGATAGTTATGCTCCCCTGAAAGTTTGATAGCTCCGAGTATAACAAAAACTCTGCAAGGTGTGATAGAGACAGCAGAATAGACAATGTGGGTGACAATTTTATCTTCCAGATATTTACACAGTCACCTTTATTTTTATTTTATTTAATCTTTTTAGCACTTTATAGCCACGTTTCTTATTTAGACGTACACAGATTTCACCGGTGGCTCATTTATGCCTCATTTTATTAAAGTTTTCACTGCTTGGAGTATACCTTTTACTAGATTTTGTTAATTTATGTAGAACTAATGCTTTCGTGTGCTCACTGTGTCACTGTTCAATATTAATATAACTGTTCAATATAATAATGTGCAGATTTTCGACACTAGATATATCATGTTCCGAAAAGACAGCAGTACTGGTCAAACATGAGGTGGGGGGTTACTGTTGGCGCAGCTAAATGAAGAAAACGCGCAAACTGAACGACTTTTCCATTTGGAAACAGGAGATGAAAATTTAGGGGTCAAAGTCATTATTCAAGACGCATGTTTATTTATATGTGCTATTTATACCTCACCCGACTCTAAAGCAAATGATTACATGATTTATGAAATGTTAATTGGTAAATTAAGCTATTTGCCCGATAAGAAAATGTTAGTGATTGGTGATTTTAATATTAATTCGTCACAAAATCGACGTGCTGAAAATCGAACTTTCATATGTAATGGAACTTTTTCAACTGAAACAGTCGAATACAGTGTTGAACTCGTGTGATCGTACATTAGACCTAATTATAAGTAATTTTAATATGTTCGTAAAAGGTCTGATTTCTGTCTTGTTTCCGAGGATAATTATCATCCAACATTTTTGACATCCTGGCTGAAATAGGATTTTACGTCAATGATAAGTTCAAGCGAGGCCGCCAACACAGGCTGCTGTTTCTACTCAGGTGCAGAACTAACGTACTAACGGTGATGCCTCTGGGAAGACTTACTAGGTTAATTAACAACCTCGCAGGAAATGTGGATATTTTTTACATGACCTACAATAATTTTAAGCACGAACTAAGTATTACGTTATAACAATATGTTCCTAATTATAACGCTTTTGACTCTGTATTTGTTTTACCTATGTGTTATATGATTGTGCTACCTATAAAAAAATAAATAAATACATGAACGAATTAATGAATTAATGAATGAACGACTGAATGAATAAATGAATGAATGAATGAATAAATGAATAAATGAATAAATGAATGAATAAATGAATGAATAAATATATAAATAAATATCTGCGTATGGAATTTCACCGTCACCTTCTTCCTGTGGCCCTGGTTCCGTCTTAATGGAAACACTCTCTGGGTTTAGTAGATCCATGGCGCTGCTGTGGTAATGTTATGGTAATTGATTGAAGCACAAAAAATATATCTGAAACAGAACATTGTTAAGATAAATTATAATACCAGATTTAAAAAACAACTCTTTAATAGACGTAAAATTAATTTGTGGCGTCAATTTTAATAAAATTTAAAAGAATTATTTGTTTAAACCATTTTTTTTATGTGTAAACCACTAACTACTTTTAGTGGTTTACACAAAATTCATTTCAATATTTTGTTTCGGCTGAAAAATTTAGACAGAACAGTAAACAGCGATCAAAACAAGTAATAGGAAATATGGGTTATAAATCGGGATGGAAATTTGAGTGCACGTATATCAGGACAGGATTGAATTAAAGCCGATATCGGGTAGATTTTTGAGACAAAATATAGTATACTACTACATGTCTCCGGAAGACATAGGAATTATACAAAAGGAGTATCAATGCAATGTCGTTAAAGCACTCCAACATCAGACTTGTCTCACTAATAGCGTGGGTAGGCGATTCTTATAAAACTAGATGTACAAATTTTAAATTCTTATAAATATATTTTTTTTAATGAATTATTGCAGGAACCGCTTCAATTTAAGCGATTTTTTTAATTAACCACAAAGTCTGGCACAAGTCAGGTGGTCAATTAAAAAAAAGGCTTAAAATTTCGCTACAGGCCACCCTCCTTAATATATTTGCCCATCTTGGTTGCAATCAATAACGAAGAAAACAATAAGAGATGTACGTTAACTCTATAAATGGAACAGTGATTTCTTGTTTCAACAAGAAAATAACTTAGTCAATACATTTGCATGTTGGTTTAAAATAATTATCAGCTAAAACATGTTTTTTTGTAAACAAGGGCATTAGTATATTACTCTCTAATATAGATATTAAAATAACATAAAAAGGTTATTTTGAAGTAGGTCTGTTGCGACAAACCTTCAAAAATAACATGAACATAACCCCAAAACACAAACATCAATGGATTCATAGGAAAACGTGGCTATATGGTACACTCTTAAATTATATAACAATCAGCAAAAGGCATAAATAAAAGTATAGGTGTTAATGAGAAATCGTAAAATAAGAATCTATTCACATACGGGGAGAAAAATGAGAAATATATTTACCGCCAGCGTGGAAAACGTCAGATGAATTTTACCATAGACAATGGACAATTGCCCATGAGGCCATAAATATGTGATAATCGACAGTATCTATTTACCTGTCAGTTCGGAAAACTATCCAGAAATATATCGCACAATTAAAACAATATAAAAACGTTGAACAGCTATCCCAGTGATTTGAAATTACGTAAACATGAATTTAGAATGTAAGGTATACCCTTAAAGATTTTTTAAAAGTAAAATAACATCCCTTCAGATAATTTGACTTACATTTTTTTGTACAGTATTTATTGCATTTTCCTTTGTTCAGAATTTTTGCAGTTTTTGCTGACCAGGTGATAACTATTGTAATTCTATATCGTTTTTCATTTTAACCAAATTTCGACAAAACTGTGGGGAATATTTTTCTTCTTAATTTTAATAAGGCGCTAATTAATGCAGTGGGTTATAATTCTAGGAATAACGCAAAAAGGTTAGGAACTGAAAAGCATTTTATGTATTTACTATAAGGCATTTATTGTTAAAATCGTGGGGTTAGTCTTATACTAAAGTTAATCTTATTTAAGTATAAAATATCATTAAAATTAGAGTTAAGTACTTAATTCTACGGTTTTTAAAACTAACTATTCACTTTTCTTAAATCTACGTAAACGTTTGTAATCTTAAAACTAAAAATTCACTGTCTTAATTATACGAGAAAGTTGATTCTTAAAATTAGAGATTCACTTGGCTTAATTATACGGCAAAGTTGATTCTTAAAGTTAGAGATTCACTTGGCTGACAGGGTGGAAGAATTATCATGAGAGTTCAGAGGCACTTCCCTTTACTGATGGCTGTCCAGGGTCCAGTGGGTGGTCTTCGAAGGTTTGATCTCCGAAGGGCGATGATAAGTATCTTCCTGGGCGGAAGCGGGTGGGTCGAGTCGCGGTGCAGATTCTGGGTGACTTCTACGGTAGATCTCCGACAGGCGGAGATCGGACTTCCTTCTGGGATGGAAACGTAAAACTCACTCGCGGTACACAGTCTGGGCGGTTCCTACGGGAGATCTCCGAAAGGCGGAGATAGGACTTTCTTCTCGGACGGAAGCGTAAACTCACTCGCGGTGCAGAGCCTGGACCTGGGCGGCCTCTCCAAGGGGCGAGAATAGGTACCTTCCTGGACCAAAGCTTCAAGCCAACTGTCCTTCCTGGGCGGAAGGCTAAACCCGACTGTCTTCTCGTCAAAAGCACTCTTGCCTGTCACCCTCCGTAGGGATCTCGTTCTTCCTTGTTCCGTCTCATTCGGCCGTGGGCGAACGGTCCCACGGTCATTATGAATTTTTCGGTGAGACTGTGTGTGTCGGGCCGTCTCGTCAGGGTCGGTTTTATGACCTCTATTGGCAGCCTCTCGGAATGCGGCTCATTTCCTTTTAGGTTTTATTGCTGTCCTTTTGTAAAGACTTTCTAAAATAGTATTTAAAGGTATTTACTTTACGATGTAGTACTTTACAATGGTTTCCGGCTTGAACAACAATATGCGCGGCTAGCCTTTGTGCATTTTTTTTATTGCCTGTCTAGTCTGGGAATTATTATTACTTTATTATTATTATTACGTTTTTGAACTAAGTCTGTGAATTCGGTCATTATTGGTTGTCGATTTTGGTGTGATGCAAGGGGAACTGAATTCCATATTTGTAAAAAGCATTAACTTTGTGGCTCGCCATAATTTACAATAAAAGACACATAAATTTGTCTACAATAAGTCTACAACAAATTTATGTGTCTTT
Source organism: Halesus radiatus (assembly GCA_022606495.2). NCBI lineage: Eukaryota > Metazoa > Arthropoda > Insecta > Trichoptera > Limnephilidae > Halesus > Halesus radiatus. The sequence continues at coordinate 59,996 of JAHDVE020003703.1, read as the reverse complement.
TATTGGAACTGAATTCATTTAAATTTAATTCATATAATAAGCATCTCATGACGCTGATCACTACTCGTCAGCCGATTGAAATGAATATGTGTGAAATTGTTACCGAAATGGAAGAGATAAGCGTCAGCCGATTGAAACAAATATGTGTGAAATTGTTACCGAAATGGAAGAGAGAGAAAATCGATCCAAAAACGTGATTCTATATAACGTGCCCGAGAGCACGTCTGAAGAAAAGACTATAAGCATCAATGAAGACAGAGATAAAGTTTCTTCCACCATAAAAAATTATCGACCCCTCGCTCGACCTAGCTAACGTCAAAATGTTCCGACCTGGTGCCAAAAAAATTCCTAATAAGAGTCGACCAATGAAACTGGAATTTAATGACAATATCACACCTAAAACTGTGTTACGTTACACCACCAAATTCAGAGACGGCATCAAAGCAGGCAATGACTTAACGATTCTTCAAAGGAATCAATTGGTGGAACTAAGAAAAGAGTTGTTGTCCCGGCAAGAAAATCGTGAACCCAACCTCACCATTAAATACATTAATTCCAAACCAACCATTGTTACAACTCTTCCAAAAAACGACTTAACCAATACCAATTGAAATGCCACTATCAAAATGTGAGAGGAATGAAAACTAAACTAAAGGACTTCAAAATACATGCCCCGACTCTGCAACACGACAACATTATACTAACAGAAACCTGGCTGGAACCATCCATCAGCACTGCTGAGCTCGGACTTCCCCACCATCATGTCTACCGGGCTGACAGAAGTCAACATACCAGCTCTAATTCTAGAGGCGGAGGCGTCATCATTGCCGTCAACAAGCTACATCCTTCTAAACTCCTGAAAACCAAAAACTGTAATGTGGAACAAATTTTCATCTTATTAAACGGTAAAAATAAAAAATAAATATCGACGGCAGTGTTTACATTCCGCCATCGTCGGATGTAAGTGTATACAAAAGTCATTTTGAGGATATAGAACAATTTTCGTACAAATTTCCAAACAGTAAAATCTCTATCATCGGTGACTACAATTTACCCAAAATCTGCTGGGGCACACGCGACAATTCTACTGATTCTCTAAACTCTACCTTATCTGAAACAGAAAAAGAAATTGTTGAACTACGTGATTTCCTGAACCTAACTCAATTAAACTACGTAAAAATATCAATAATAGATTACTAGATCTTGTTTTTTGTACCGACACGGCAACTAAGGTGAATGAGTCACTTGATTCAATTCTTGCTCCCGACTGTCATCACCCACATTTAGATATTGCTATACTATGTAACCCTATGAAATACCACTATGACCCAGTATCCCAACTTTAATAAAGCCAATTATGTCGCAATACGCGATTATCTATATAACTTTGACTGGTCTATACTAGAGGGAGGTGACCTTGATGGAAATATTAAAGCCTTTTATGATCACTTGTATAAGACCATAGAAATGTTTGTCCCAATTAGCTTTAAATTACTCTCTAATTTCCCTAGCTAGTTCAACAAGGACCTGATTAACTTAGTAATTGAAAAGAAGAAAGCTCATAAAATTTACAAAGATACTAAAAATATTTCTGATTTTTCAAATTTCAGCAGGCTACGAAAAGAGGGTAATAAACTATCAAACATTTGTTATGAGAATTATATTAAAAATGTTGAATTTTCAATTGGTAACAATGTAAAACATTTTTTTAAGTAATGTAAATCACAAAATAACATTAATCTTGGCATATCTAAAACTATGCACCACAAACAAAAAACTTCCTGTAAAATTAATGAAATTTTCAATATGTTTGCAGATTTTTTTAAGGATGTGTATGAAGCAGATATACCTAGCGAACACATCCCAAACTTCGAGTCAGATTTAAATTTACAACTTTCCCAGATTCATATTGAGATTAAAGACATCGCGGCATATATTAAACTACTTGAACCTAAATTTTGCTCAGGACCAGATAAAATTCCCCCAATATTCCTTAAAAACTGTGCAGGCAGTGTCTCTTATCCACTATACTTAATCTTTAAACAATCACTTTCATCGGGTAAGTTCCCGCAAATATGGAAAAACAGCTTTCTTACTCCAATAAATAAAAGCGGAGACAAGTCTTTAGTTGAAAATTACAGACCGATATGCATACAATCGTCGATACGTAAAGTTAATCCTTCAAAACATATGTTCTTGTGTAAAATTTAATATTTATTCATTTCAACACGGTTTTGTCTCTGGCCGATCTACTCTAACAAATCTTGCACTTTACGAAAACTTCATCTCAGGTGCCCTTACTAACAGACAACAAGTTGACTCAATTTATACGGATTTCAGTAAAGCGTTCGATAAGGTTTGCCATAAAATCCTTATAAATAAATTGTCAAAACTTGGAATAAATGGTAAACTATTATACTGGATTGAGGATTATTTATCAAAACGTATACTGACCGTATGTATTAAAGAACATTTGTCTTACGAATTTGAAGCCACTAGCGGTGTGCCTCAGGGTTCACACCTTAGACCAATATTATTCATACTATTTATAAATGATGTCACTTCCATTTTCTCTGATGTTAACATACTATTATTTGCTGATGATATGAAAATATTTAAAATCATTAAAAATATCTATGATTGTTTGTCCCTACAATCCAACTTCATAAAATTTGCAGACTGGTGTTCCATTAATAAATTCACACTTAACATTAAAAAATGTCAAATCGTGAGTTTTTTCAGAATTAAAAACCCCATCAAATATAATTATCACTGCACAACCATAGTTTATTATTTGTACCTGAAATAAGGGACATCGGAATAATCTTTGATAGAAAATTATCATTTACTAATCACATTAATGCCTTTACTAGTAAAGCTTTGAAAATGTTGGGCTTCACTACTAGAATATCTAAGGATTTCAAAAACATCCATACAATAAAATTAATTTATATAACTCTAGTCCGAAATCAACTGGAATATAATTCCTCTAAATGGAACCCTTCCTGCAAAAATTACACAAATTCCATTGAAAGAATCAGAGAAGAACATAAATTTCTCAGAACAATTAACTTCAAATTAGGAATTCCCTCAGATAACATTAATTACGCTTCTTTATTACAATTAATGCATCTCTTATCTTTAAAAGATAGAAGAATGTCGGGGGTACAATCATACGTGAAAAGGCGCTGCGCATCGCGAATTGACTAAATATTTAAGGATTTAATGGATGGATAGATCGATAGATAGTTTTAAAAGGAGGCACAATGTGGTCTACAGATCAATTTGCGGAGGATCGGAAAGTGTTGACATTGCTGAAGATTGGAAGCAGACAGATGTGCCTACATTAATTGCAGACTACGCTCCAAGAGATATTTTCAAAGCCGATGAGACTGGGCTCTTATTCAACGCTCTACCTTGTAAGACTTTCAGCTTCATAGGTGAAGCCTGTCATGGTGGAAAATTAAGCAAGGTTCGTCTCACTGTTCTATTGATTACAAATTCAGATGGGAGTGAGAAGCTTCTTCCGTTAGTGATTGGGAAGTCTAAAAAAACCCCGCTGCTTCAAAAATGTCGACAAAATATGCAGCCAATAAAAAAAGCCTGGATGACACCAATCTTATTTGAAAAGCATTTTACTGCATTAGATGCTTTGATTGGAGTAAAACATCGAAAAATATTGCTATTCCTCGATAAGTGCCAAGCTCCCCCACAAACTTGACTTTGAGCAACATTCACTTGGTATTTTTTCCTCCTAACTGTACACGAGAACTGCACCCCCTGGATTTAGGGATAATTCGGTCATTCAAGCTCTACTATAGAAGGAAATGGTACAGAAGTTATTGTTTCAGTTAGAACAAGGAGAGGAAACCAACAAATTTAAAGTGTCTTTTTTAGATGCAATGCATTATACCGTTTGGGCATGGGGTGAAATAACCGACTCTACCATCAAGAATTGTTTCCAGAAAGCTGGGATATACAAGGAGCAGGATGAAGAAGTACCCAGTACTCAAGAAAATATCCATTGTGATGTTATAAAAGGCTGGGAAAGGATTTCAGACCAACCCCTGGAGGATTATGGAGACCTTGACTCCAATGTTATGACATCAGACTCGGTGGAAGTTGATGACATTCTTGACAGTCATTTAACACCAGCAGACTTTTTTGCTGAAGAAATGTCCGATGAAGAAGATGTTGATATTCAAATAAAAGTAGAAGCAATGAGGTACATAGATGGTTTATAAACCTACTTTACAAGCATTGGTGATATTCAAGATGACACTTTTAAATGTTTATATAGTCTTGAAAGAGAATAACATAACAAACAAAAAAACAAAAAAGGAACCAATTAATTTCCATGATTTTGTTAATAAAAAATAAAATAAATTTTCAATAGTAATTAAAATTGAATGATATTTTTTTAATAAAACGTTATTTTTTTCAGAGACATCAAATTTAAATGTTCTTTGTTTCAATACACCCCTTTTAGATTTTCCCTTCAATTACGTTTTTTTTTCAGTCCCTTAAAAAACGTAAAATAGGGGTTATGCTGTATATATTTCCGTATTTTCAAATCACAGGATAGCTCTTTAATGTAACTGTATTCTTTTAATTGTGCGATATATTGATAAAAATTATTTGTAAATAGGTACCTTCGATTAGTCGGTACTACCTATTTATAGCATAATGCGCAGTTGTCCCTTGTCTATGGTGAAATTCATCTGACGTTTTCGAAACGCTTCCGCTAACAATATTCCTTATTATTCTCCCCGAATGTGAGTAGATTAGTGTTTTACGATTTATGTTTATAAGCCATACTCTTATTTATGCCTTTTGATGATGGTTGTATAATTTAAGAATGTATAGCTACGTTTTCCTATGAAACCATTCATGTTTGTGTTTTGAGGTTATGTTCATATTATTTTTGAAAGTTTGTCACAACAAACCTTCTTCTAAATACTCATTTTTATGTTATTTTAAAATCTATATTAGAGGATAATAAACTAATGCCCTTGTTTACATAAAAACAATGTTTTAGCGGATAATAATTTTAAACCAACTTCCAAATGTATTTACAAAGTTATTTTCTTGTTGAAGCAAGAAACCAACGCACAACTTTTATTTTGACTTTCGTCATCGATTGCAATCAATAAGGTCAATAAAGGTAAATAAACAAATAAATGTTAAAAATAATATTTAGGCAAGTTGAGGAATTTAAGATTGTGTTACACAGAATTTTTTTTGAAAAAGTGTGCGATATCTAAATAGAGTTTCAGAAGGTGAATAAACTTTACAAATAATACTTACAAGAATGTTAATATTATATATGAAAACAGCTTTCAATCTCTTTTAAAAGCACTACATGTATCAAAGAATATGTCCTACGAAAGTTCTTTTTTCTTTATTCAAATTGTCCACCTGACTGTCAGTTATAATATTTAAAGTTGACCCGTTTGAAAAACTAACAATTTTCAAACAAGAATACCACTTTTAGATTCGTAATAATAAAAATATATATTTGCATATGCGGATATACAAAGTAATTTACTTTATAAGTTACATAAAAAACACGTAAATGTTGGAAAAGTAGTTACGCCATCTTTAATGTTGTTAGTATCATACGACATTTGTTGGAAGTGCTAAGTGCATAAAATGTATTTTTTAAAAGATGTTCGTAAGGTTTTTAGTTTGGGTATTTTCTTTTTTAAAAAACCCAAACTGGGAACCTAACAACCTATGTAGAATATTTAAAGTTGGCACTTTGTATGGAACTATTGTCTGATGTCATATTGTAAAAGAAACTAACATGGCAGCGTCAACTCTCTCTCAATATTTACGCGTTTTTATTTAAATACATCAAAACATTATGTGCATTTTTTTTGGATTTCCTAAAATGTATCAAAATGGAACTGTTAGTGTTTTTGTAAAATTTATTTTCACGAATAAAAAAGATTTTATCTTTTTAAACAATTTGTCCCAACAGGAAATATTTATAAATCTCTAAAATTAAAGTGGTTTGTGTAATTGTGTATTGCAACTGAAGCCAACGTCACGAATGAAGATAGTGATCTATTTTTGTTCCCAGTATTAATAAAATGTTTATGAAACATTTTGCGTAAAATAATTTTTAAAAAAATGAAATGTTTTTATCACTATTCACTTTTAGTGGTTTACACAAAACATCTCTTTCATTTTAACATTTTGTTTCCGTTGGAATATTCTGTCAAATCGGTAAACGCGTTCAAAACAAATAATAGGAAATCTGATTTTTAAATCGGGATACATATTTTCATGCATGTATATCAGGACTGGAATGAGATACGGGATTGAATTAAAACCGATATATGGTAGTTTTTTAAAAGTCACAATATTGTATATTACAATTTGACCTCCGAGGTTACCAGTTTTGGCTTCTGGTACCACTAAACCCCTAAAAGTGAATAGTGATAAACACATTTAATTTTTTTTTTAAATTATTTTACGCAAAATGTTTCATTTTCATTTTATTAATAATTTCACCATAAAGTAATTTTATACCTATTGGAGATTTTTTTTAAACAACTCATATTACAATTTAGAATAATGTTCTGTTTCAGATATATTTTATGGGTTTCAACCAATTATCATAACGCTACCACAGCAGCGCCATGGATCTACTAAACCTAAAGAGTGTTACCATCAAGACGGAACCAGGGCCCCAGGAAGATGGTAACGTTGAAATTCCATACGCGAATACAAATGTCGACCTCCCAGATGTGAAGAAGGAATGTTTACTGTATGCAGAGAGCATTCTGACATCCAGTAAATTCATTAATAAAAAACAATTGCGTTGTGGACCGGATCCGGTTATTGGAGACCACTTGTCCTCTCCAGGCGAACTCTTTCGACCTATCGCCTTGCACCGCAGTTCGAAAGTATTAATGATAGACACGTGGACCCCTTCCCACCTCTCAAATCTTTATTCTTCGGAAACGTCTACTCCTTCCTTTCCTTTTCAATACCCTTCACACAAGGCCCCCAAAAGTGACATAGCCCCTGCTGAAGTTTATTTTCCTCACTGGCTCTTGTGTGGAGTTATTGTAACAATAGATGTGTGTATATATCAACGTACGTATTGTTGTTTTGTTATTCCAGATAGCATTAATATGGAGATTGTTCCCATCAATGCGGAACCAGGAGCCCGAAAAGACGATGGAGGGGGAATTCCTTATACGGAAGTGGACATAGACCTGCTGGATGTTAAAAAAGAATGCTTAGAACAATCTAAAAGTGTTACCCAGTCAGCAGGTAGAACATATTCTTGTTTGTTAAAAATAATAAATCATTCTTGCAAATGTTTGCATTTCATATATTATACTGTCCTTACACTTATGATGCTTTTTCCGTAATCTTTTTCAGACGTATTGACGAACCTGAAGACGCTTCATCCGGAAAAACCTTACTCTTGTCCCTATTGTAACTACTCATTTTTAAGCAAGTCGGCGTTAGAACCGCACCTGCGCACCCATACTGGAGAAAAACTTTTTTCATGTTACGACTGCAAATACTTATGTTCTCGAAAGTCACATTTGACGCGTCATATGTTGACACACAGTGGAGAAAAACCTTTTTCGTGTTCCGTCTGCACGTATTCATTTTCTCGAAAGGAAAATTTGAAGTCACATATGCTTTTTCACAGTGGAGAAAAAGCTTTTTCATGTCCCGACTGCAAATATTCATGTTCACTGAAGGCACGTTTGAAGACACATATGCTGGTTCACAGCGGAGAAAAACCCTTTTCATGTCGCCACTGTATTTATTCGTGTTCTCGAAAGAGCCTTTTAAGGAAACATATGCTGGTTCACAGCGGAGAAAAACCCTTTTCATGTTCCCACTGCACGTATTCATGTTCTCTAAAGCGAAATTTGAAAACACATATGCTGGTTCACAATGGAGAAAAAGCATTTTCTTGTTCTGACTGCAATGGTTCATTTTCTCGAAAGGGAACTTTACAAACACATATGCTTGTTCACAGTGGAGAAAAACCCTTTTCTTGTTCTGACTGCAACTATTCATGTTCTCAAAAGGGAAGCTTGAAAACTCATATGCTTGTTCACAGTGGAGAAAAACCCTTTTCATGTTCCGACTGCAACTATTCATGTTCTCTAAAGCAAAATTTGAAAACACATATGCTGGTTCACAATGGAGAAAAAGCATTTTCTTGTTCTGACTGTAATCGTTCATTTTCTCGAAAGGGAACTTTACAAACACATATGCTTCTTCACAGTGGAGAAAAAGCCTTTTCTTGTTCTGACTGCAACTATTCATGTTCTCAAAAGGGAAGCTTGAAAACTCATATGCTTGTTCACAACGAAGAAAAAGCTTTTTCATGTTCCGTCTGCAACTATTCATGTTCTCAAAAGGGAACTTTGAAAACTCATATGCTTGTTCACAACGAAGAAAAAGCTTTTTCATGTTCCGTCTGCAACTATTCATGTTCTCGAAAGGGAAATTTGAAATCACATATGCTTGTTCACAGTGGAGAAAAAGCATTTCTATGTCCCGACTGCAACTATTCATGTTCGCGGAAGATGAGTTTGAAGACACATATGCTGGTTCATAGCGGAGAAAAACCCTTTTCATGCCCCCACTGCAATGTTATATGTACTAGAAAGGACTCTTTAAAGATACATATGCTTGTTCACAATGCAGAAAAAGCTTTTTCATGTTCCGACTGCAATTATTCATGTTCTGTAAAAAGTCGTTTGAAAACACATATGCTGATTCACAATGGAGAAAAACCCTTTTCTTGTTCTGACTGCAATATTTCATTTTATCGAAAGGGAACTCTGAAAATACATATGCTTGTTCACAGTGGAGAAAAGGCTTTTTCATGTCCCGACTGCAACTATTCATCTTCTCAAAAGGGAAATTTGAAAAGACATATGCTTTTTCACAGTGGAGAAAAAGCTTTTTCTTGTTCCGACTGCAACTATTCATGTTCTCTAAAGGGACATTTGAAAGCACATGTGCTTGTTCACAACGAAGAAAGACCTTATTAATGTTCTCGAAAGGGAAATTTGAAATCACATATTCTTGTTCACAATGCAAAAAAGGATCTTTCATGTCCTAATTGCAACTATTCCTGTTCTCTAAAGGGAAATTTGAAAACTCATATGCTTGTTCACAGTGGGGAAAAGGCTTTTTCTTGTCCCGACTGCAACTATTCATGTTCTCGGAAGATGCGTTTGAAAACACATATGATGGTTCACAGCGGAGAAAAACCATTTTCATGCCCTCACTGCAATTATATATGTTCTCGAAAGGACAGTCTAAATTTACATATTCTGGTTCACAGCGGAGAAAAACCCTTTTCATGTTCCGACTGCAACTATTCATGTTCTCTAAAGCGAAATTTGAAAACACATATGCTGGTTCACAATGGAGAAAAAGCCTTTTCTTGTTCTGACTGCAATCTTTCATTTTATCGAAAGGGAACTTTGCAAACACATATGCTTGTTCACAGTGGAGAAAAAGCTTTTTCATGTCCCGACTGCAACTATTCATCTTCTCGAAAGGGAAATTTGAAAACACATATGCTTGTTCACAGTGGAAAAAAAGCTTTTTCTTTTTCCGACTGCAATATTCATGTTCTCTAAAGGGATATTTGAAAACACATATTCTTGTTCACAACGAAGAAGGGCCTTTTTCATGTCCCGATTGCAACTATTCATGTTCTCGAAAGGCAAATTTGAAAACACGTATGCTTGTTCACAATGCAAAAAAGGCTTTTTCATGTCCCAATTGCAACTATTTCTGTTCTCGAAAGGGAAATTTGAAAACACATATGCTTGTACACAGTGGGGAAAAGGCTTTTTCATGTCCCGACTGCAATATTCATATTCTCGAAAGGGAGATTTGAAGACACATTCTTGTTCACAGTAGAGAAAAACCTTTTCATATTCCCACGCTCGTTCGCTATGGAGACAAAACTTTTTAATGTTCTGATTGCAGTTCGTATACTCGAAAGTCATGTTTGCCTAGACCCATATTGACTCATATCTGAGAAAAACCTTTTTTTGGTGTTCCGACTGATGTGCATCTTCACAAAAAGGAAGTTCTAACAAACACATTCTGACTCATAATTGAGAAAAATCTTTTTCATGTTCCGACTCAACTGGTCATGTTCACTGAGGGCATATTTATTGCATCACATGATTACTCATGGGAGAGGCTTACCCTTTTCATGATGCAGCTGTACTTATTCATCCTCACATTAAGGCATATGCTTAACCACAGTGAAAAATGATCCTTTATGTAATAAAATTGGAGCTAAACCTTTTATCGACAGTCACATTTAGAACAGTCAATTTTGTCTTCTGCGCCAAGAAAATAATTCCAGGTTTCGTTCTACGCATTGTCAGGAATTATTTGATACACTCTGGTTCTCATAATACTTTACGACTCTTTGATTGGGAGTAGGTTTGATAGTGGGTCGGTTATAGTCCACACCAGAGGAAATCTGCCCTCATGTTGGAGAGAGTTCTGATAATTTTCTTATATTTCGCATATGTTTACTACCGAGGCTCTATCCTACTGACTTTTTTTGGATATTGTTTACTATATAATACGGGAGTAAGCATGGAGTATAGTGGATATCCTCGCAATGAACCATGTACGGGTCAGACGAGATCTGCACATTGCTACACATTGTATCTCTACGCTATATTAAGTTGTTTTTTTTCCACAACCTGCTCTATAATTTAGCTAAATTTATAAAACAATTTGATAATCGATAAGCTTTTAAAAAAATTATATCGCCTTAATGTTTTTTAATATATTAAATATTTTTTGTCAATTCCTTTTTTATATTTTTCTACCCTCCCCACCCCATCCCCCATGCCTTGAATCAATAAACTAACCCTACCCCGTCCGTATAGAACCTCAATCCCGCCAGTTAATCCCGGCTGTGATGTTGCATTTTCACCAAATTCTTGTATAGGTTCGTCAACATTTTTCCATTTATGTTGGATCGAATTTAGCGAAACAAACTACAAAATATGATGAAGCAATTATACTAATTGAACTCCTCGAGTAAGGACAGAATCTCGAGTTTACGCAAATACAGCTCTAGACGTTAGTAATACAATTTCTTCTCTAAAATCAAATGTAACTTCAGGGGATGACATAATCACAATTAGGAACTCCAGTGTAAAATATAATGACTTTAAAAATATATATTCATGTAGATCAGCAAACACAGATTCTGAATATATATCTTTCATTATATATAATTATACATAGTGATATAATAACACACATATGAAACTTATTTCCAGTTTTATTTTATTTCTCCGTGACCGGTTTCATCTTGTTAAAGCCATCTTTAGACTGGTCGGTCTTCAAGACGGCTTTAACAAGCTGAAACCGGTCACGGAGAAATAAAATAAAAGTGGAAATAAGTTTCATATGTGCGTTATTATATCATTATAATGGAATTCCATCATTTATTATCAGTTTCAAAAATAGAAATTATACATAGAATTTATAAATCGTTATTTAAAAGTGAATAAATAATCAGCTCATCAAAACACCATGTAATGTTGGTACCACTGCATTTGGAACATCTGATGTCACGTTAGCATTCTGTTTTAGGAATAGTATGAAATTTGTTATTTTTCAATGTTGTTTTGTATTTAAAACATGTATTATTTTATTTTTGTTGAAATTTAAAATTAATTTGGGGAATTGACGCTCCATAATTGTTCTTCAATATAAACAACTATCATTCATGAAATAAATAAGATTATTCATGATCAAACCAATTATCAATAAAGGTATTATGATAACGTTAATGATCAATACTATTATTATTCTCTGAGTTAAAGTTTAATGAAATGTAAATAATTTTATTACTTATGTTTAGTTATGGTTTACCATGAATAGAATATACAATTATACACGGAAAAGCTCATCCTTGTTTTGACATCTGAGATTTAGAGCGTTTTGGAGGCATGGGAAAAATTCTAAATTTTAAGTCTAGCAATGAAAACTAACATTAGATAAAAAAAAGGAAATATACTGGTATTTGAGTTTGATCGCAACTATTGATAAATTTAAAAAAAAAATGAACCGGATTTCCTTATTATAAGAACTATCGACCGATGAGCATTCTCAATACAAATAATTTATTTATTTATTTTTTAGGAAATCGGAAGCTTATAACTTATCATATTATTTATTCATCGATTAGAGATTTCTAAAGCGAAATTTCAAATTTCAAGACCGCTTCGGTCAGCGGAGACAAGTAGTATTTCCAAGTCAAAAAATAAAAACTTCATTAATATATTTTTTCCATCGGCCACACTACTGGGCCACCGGCTCGTCTGGAAGGCATTTAAGATGATCGCCTTATCCGCAAATCTGAAATACGTTCGAGACTCCGGCATCTCGTTATAACATTGCAGAGTGTCGAAGCTGGCGGGATGTGTGGGAGCGGTGTACTGTAGCAGTGTTAGTATTCTACGGCATCGCGAGCCTCCATAAATGGGTAAATAGGCGAGTGTAACAGAAATAGAGCATTTAGTTGCATGCGTAAATATTTGCACGAAGCCGACGAAATGAGCCTTTGTTGAGTTCGTTCGCATTCGCAGACACATGTAGGACACACGTGAACAGTAACCATCGTGACGAGCGCAGGTCGCTTCCCAAGTTATACTAAGGTAAGATTGTTCGATCCTGACCCAACAAATTTCTTTCCAGGAAAGTCTTCGTGTTTATAACTGCGCTCCTTCATTAAAAATAATTACATTGAACTGTTTGCTGTGTTTTATCTATTAGTATATATAATTTGATAAATCACGGTTATTGATTGAAAAAACACGGCAATTTAAAACTACGCCAAGTGAATGACAGAAGAAGTAGAGGAACCCCTTGGAAAACATGATACGATCAAGTGAATCAAATACTCTGGTCGGGCCATGTCAAGAGTCAGAATAACGGAAAAATATATTTATATAAAATGATGTGTATTTTTTTATGTGAATACTGTACAAGAGTCTCAACTGCTTACAACCGTCTGAAGCCAGTGGGACTATGGCATCCTCAATCGGGATAATACGTTGTAAGGCTGAGGGTATCGGGACACGAAAAAGCTTTTTCTCCAGTGTGAGACAACACGTGTCTCGTCAAATCTGACTTTTCAGAAAATGAACCGTTGCAGTTGGAACGCGAAAATGGTTATTATCCAGTGTGAGTCAACATGTGACTCGACAAATGCGACTTTCGAGAAAATACATGACTGCACTCGAATCATGAAATAGGTTTTACTCCATTGTGAACACGCATATGTGTCTTCAAATCTTCCTTCCGAGAACATGACTAGTTACAGTCCGGAAATAAAAAAGGTTTTACTCCACTGTGAACACGCATATGTGTCTGCAAATATCCCTTTCGAGAAAATGCACGTAACAGTCAGGACACCACAACTCGTAAAATTAAATTCCGTGGCTTTCGTGCTGGGCGCAATAGTAAAAAACATTGGTACACAAAAATAATCAATGCACCGATATAGTAACGACATTACCGATAACAGAACAGGGAAACGTGACCACGTCTATCCTCTCGAATTCTGAGAGAGAATATAACATATTAAAAACCCGTGTACAGCGACATGCTAACGTTAAGAGTGAACAACTGTGTATAGGAAGTTGGAACGTTCGATCTCTTAATAATAAGATAGATGAATTGGGGGAGATTTTCAAAGAACAGAATCTGCATATCCTGACCTTAACTGAGACTTGGCATGAAAATGGTGACACTTTTTTTATAAAGAAGCTCCGAGCTTTAAAGTTCGTGGTTTTAGAAGAAGCTCGACTTAAAGCAACGACTTCTCAAGATGACAACATCTCTAGCTTAAATCACGGGGGTGTCGCGATAATTGCCCGCCAAGCACGCCTGACAAAGGTGTCTGTTTGTGCATATCGAACATTTGAATACCTGGGATGCCGAGTTTCCTCCGAGGGAGCATCTTTCATTTTATGTACTCTGTACCGGCCGGGTTCAAAACAAATCACCGCGGATTTTTCAATGAAGTATCGTATTTCTTCGAACGGGTTGTAGGACTTTCCGAAAATATATACATAACAGGCGATATTAACATCCATCTAGAGCACCTAGAGTCACCTAACACAATTAAATTTAACGACTTATCAGATTCCTTCGGATGCCGTCGATGGGTTACTGCACCAACTCACGGTGCGGGGGGAACTCTGGATATTTTTGTCTTAAAGTCGAGTGGCCCTTCCCAGTGTGGATGTAGGACTAGCAGATCATCGACTAATTCGCTCTGATATCGATTTTAACCCACCGAAAATCCCTTACCTAACTATCACATCAAGAGCATGGCGTAGTTTTAACTTTGACGAGTTCCTGACAGAGCTAAATGCCGCTCCGCTTTGCACACAAAGTCTTTGGGAAAAAGAGACAGCAACCAAACTGACAGAACATTACAACACCATACTATCAAACCTCTTAATTAAATATGCTCCAACATCTACAAAAACTCGTCGAATTCGAAAATCTGACCACTGGTTTGACGAAGAATGTCGAATTCAGAAGGGAGCGATGCGTAAATGGGAAAAGTCCTACAGAAAGTCGGGGATTACCTCACGGGATGATTGGATACAGGCTCAAAAAGAGTACAGAATCCTAATTCGTTCAAAAAGGTCAGAATATTGGACAAATGGGATCGATTTAGAACGTAAAACCAACGTCGTCTTTGGAACTCGGTAAAGACGGTCGTTGCCGATGATCATACACAAAATACAATAGATATTGCACGGAAATCTTCTCTAAGTTTTTTATTCAAAAAATTGAGGCTATTCGCTCCCTAACAATCTCCGCCCCACCACCATCATTTACAAAAAACAATGGCGGAACCATTTCTGCCTTCAAATCTACATCCCTCGAAGAAGTAAGGAAGCTAATACTAAATTGACCGAACAAGCAATGTGTACTCGATCCTATTCCGACTTGGCTACTGAAGAAGTGTTACAATGAAATAGCTCCCTTCCTAGCTCATCTTTTTAATAAGTCACTTAGCATGGGTGATTTTCCAAAATCACTTAAATCAGCTGTCGTGACTCCATAATTAAAAAAAACCCAATTAGACGCTGAAGATCTTTTAAATTATCGACCCGTCTCAAATCTTCCATTTATATCTAAAATCTTAGAAAAAATTACTGCTTCACTGATAGTATGTCACTTAAATTCAAATAAACTTTTAACTAAATACCAATCTGCATACAGAAGGTTTCACTCAACAGAAACTGGTTTACGACGAGTTTTGTCGGATTTACCTCTTGCCATCAAGTCGGGTAAACTGGCACTTCTTTCCGCTTTAGACATGAGTGCCGCTTTTGACACGATAGACCACGATTTTCTTATCACACGTTTAGAAAAATCCTTTGGTTTAAAGTGTGCCCTTAAGAATTGGCTGACATCATATTTACAGAATCGTGTACAAGCCGTGAAGGTGGGTTAACACCAATCATGCTATGCAACTCTCTCATCTGGAGTACCCCAGGGTTCCGTCCTGGGCCCACTACTTTTTATCCTCTTCACAAATGATGTCGCTAAGATAATTGAATCGTTTGGTCTTAAATCCCACTACTATGCTGATGACCAGCAAATTTATTTTTATTGCTTGCCTGAAGAAATAGACAATCTAAAAACTCGCATAGCTGTGTTTCTAGAAGCTATTACTCGTTGGATGACCTCAAATAGATTGAAGCTGAATCCGTCAAAGACTGAGTGTCTCTGGACCGCCACAAACAGACGCCTGCATAACATTGACATGTCCACAATAACTATTTCTGGAACTGACATTACTCCAAAGACATCTATCAAATTACTTGGAGTCCTTTAAAAGCCAAGTGAACAGAACTGTAAGCACAGGGTTCTTCCAATTAAGGCAAATTAAAGCAATGCGGAGAAACCTGCCAACAGAGGCGACTAAATTGTTGGTTAATTCGTACGTTGTTTCACGTCTAGAATATTGCAAGGGAATATATGCAAGCCTCCCCAACTATCAAATGAACAAATTACAATCCGTCTTTAACGCTGGGGCAAGACTAATTACAGGCGTATCTAAATACTCCCACATTTCAGAACATCTAAAAAATCTGCACTGGCTCAAATGTCCTGAAAGAATCCAGTTCAAGCTTTGCTGGATGGTATTTAAATCAATTAACAGGCTGGCCCCGTCTTACCTATCGGAACTCTGCATCCCAGAAAATTCCAATTCACGCCAGTCAACTCTTAGATCAGCGACGGGATCGGCCATCGAGAGGCTGAAGGAACTAAAGCGCACACCAGATACTAAGTTTGGTGAGCGAGCTTTCAGCGTGTCAGGCCCTAAAGCCTGGAATAAACTGTCATACGATCTAAGATTGATTAAAGACTCGACAGAATTCAGATCAAAACTCATCTCTTCGGACAGTCATATACATGAATGGTTCAGTTACCTAATAAACAAATAATTATATTATTCGTAAAAGTAAACAATTATAATCAAAAAATCTCAAATAAAATCATGTTTCAAATAAGCACCTACTTTTCTTTTGTCAATAACTTTCTAATGTATATAATATCAATGACAAATAGGATTTAAACAGTATCTTCAATGTCATGCAATGTGCAGTGTTTTCTAATATATGTGTCCTGTGCGTGCAGCCATCATTAGTCAAGTCATACCATCTCAGCCAAAAACATTGTAATTTAATTAAGTTTTAATCTGGAGTGCCCTACCAGGAAAGTATGTTTCCTGTATATGTACATAATAAGATAAACCCTAGAAAGTAGTATTTGTACAGCGCCCTTGAGGTGATTTTTCACAAAAACGGCGCTATATAAATCGTCCAAGTATTATTATTATTATTATACATACTTAACTCTAAATTGTAAGTCAATAGCCATAACTTTAAGTTGGTAAGTCACTAGCTATAAGCCATAGTTGTAAATCACTAATTAGAAGTTTCAGTAGTTAATCCCTAGCCATAAGTCTTAGTTGTAAGTCAATAGTTATAAGTCTAAGCCATTAGTAATAAATTTTAGCTGTAAGGTATTGGTTGTTTGTCAAGTGACATGTTATTTAATTAATTGTATAGAGCTCTTGAGGTGATTTCCCACGAAAACGGCGATATAGAAGTAATCCAATTATTATTATTATTATTATTACTCAGTCTTTATCGCCCAACCTCCCTTCCGAAAACCATACCCTCTCCGTATCGAACCTAAATCCCGTCTGTAAAATTGCATTTTTGACCAAATTCCTAAATAG
This sequence comes from Halesus radiatus, assembly GCA_022606495.2. Classification (NCBI taxonomy): domain Eukaryota; kingdom Metazoa; phylum Arthropoda; class Insecta; order Trichoptera; family Limnephilidae; genus Halesus; species Halesus radiatus. The sequence goes on along the minus strand of JAHDVE020003703.1, from coordinate 42,676 downwards.
GTTCTTCAATATTTTTTTCATAAATGTTTAAACAAATTTAGCAAAGCAAACCACATAATGTGATGAAGCAAATAAAATATATGAATTATTTTTATAAACAATAATTATTAGCCTGAAACACTCATCCAAATTGAAAAAACCTTCCAAGAAAAGATAAATGTCGCCGACAGGACTCGAACCTGCAACCTTCTAATATTCGGTCAGATTTTCTTGGAAGGTTTTTTCAATTTGGATAAGTGTTTCAGGCTAATAATTATTGTTTATAAAAATAATTGTAACCCTTTGCGCTATGCACAAAAATCTTGTCTTAAAAAACTTTAGTTTATCAATTAATAAAATGTATGAACCTCGCGAGCAAGGAAAGAAGCTCGAATTTACGTAAATTAAAGCTGTAGACATCAAAAATACAATTTCTTCTCTAAAATCAAATGTATCTTCGGGGGATGACATAATCACAGTAAGGAACTTAATGTGTAAAAATATACAATTTCATATGAAGCGGTGTCTTGGTGATGTGACATTATAATAAATAAAAAAAAAAGAATAACTTTGTTTACATCACTTTTATTTATACTTTACCCGACCGGGTATTGCTACTACCGTAGCTTCTTCAGAGCAGTATACTGTAAGATTGTTCGAACCTGACGCAAAAGATTATTCAAATTTCTTTTCAAGAAAATATTCGTGTTAATAACTCTGTTCCGTCATTAAAAATAATTACATTAAACTGTTTGCGGTGTTTTAGCTATTAGTATATATAATTTGGCAAATCATGGTTATAGATTGCAGAAGAGGCACAAAAAACGGTAATTAAATTAGAACACAAAGTGAATGACAGAAGAAGTCGGAAAACCCCTTCGAAAACATGATACGATCTAGTCAATCAACTACTCTGGTCGTGCCATGTCAAGAGTCAGAGTAACGAAGAATATATTTATATATTGATTCATTTATATATTCACCAAATTATTATCCATAAATTAAAAAAAATTTCAATAACGTATTTTGAAATGACCTCATTCCCTATTTCTACTCCTGTTACATAATGGTCAGACATTTTATTAGTACAATACATAAAAATATTGTGTTACAGGGGTTAAGTATTGCAATATGGTCAATACATGATTTAGCATTTTGTTACGTAACGACAGAAAGTTCCTAAAAAGAAACTAGCCACTCGTCAACATCAACGGTAAAGCGACGCCAGCGCCACGCTTACCAACGGCAGCTTGCCCGCCCGGCTTCCGCTCATTCTCTCCTCGCTCCCGGCTTCGGCAGCACTCTCCTCGCACCCGGCCTGAAGATGACATCCCTGTTACGCGGCCAACTGCGTCTCGAAAAGAAACGCGCGAGCAGCCATTTTGGGAGTTGCGAATTGCTTCTACTAGGACCCCCGTTTGCCGCTACAACCTAGACTGTAAGCTGTCTTTGTATTCCCCCCTTTTGTGTTGTAACTTATTCGAGTCCCTGTTTTCATGCCCGTTTAGAAATTATCAGAGAGAAATCACCCGTAACTTTCATTTGAGGTTAGGTTAGCCTTCTGATTATCATAACATAACTTACCGTGTCTGTACGTTCCTCTGAATAAACCCTGAGTCTGAAAGCATTTAGTAGTTTCATTTGACGAAGTATTAGAGTCCCAGTTCCCAATTATAAGACTGCCTGCCGGCCTACGACCCTGCAGAGGAGCGTCTTGGCCTGCCGAAACTGAGCTAGTCAAATGTCCAGAGCCGAGCTCCCTGGAGGGACACCACCCTCGGGGTGAGTCTGTACCAATGAACTGTCTCCCGTAACCGCTCTTTCCCAACCTTCCTCCTCTCCTTCTCCCACATCCCTACATCCAGTAACATTCTTTTTATAACAATTTTTTCATTTCAAAATTTCATTTCGGATTACATCTAATATTACACTTTCTAATCCATTTTCATTGTTCGTTCCTTGAATATCCATAATCCATGTTTACTCCCGTATAACTATTATAATATTAGCTGTATCATAACATATGTAAAAGTCCTTAAGGGCGTAGAAAATAAATAAATATCCAAGAGAAAGTCAGTAGGATAGAGCCACGGGTAGTACCAAGACTCTCACACATGGGGAATACTTCAGCTGGTGTGGGCTTCAAACCACCGACCCACTCTCAAGTCTACTCCTCACCAAAGAGTTGTGTTATAGTATTATGAGAACAAAGGTGTCTCAAAAATTCTCCGCAGTCCGTAGCACGAAACGCAAATTATTTTGTCCTGCAGAGGCACAAACTGCTGTCCTAAATATGACTTGTTAAAGGATTAGCTTCAATCTGATCACTTGAAGAGTCAATGTTTACTGTGACTCAGCAGGTGCCTTAATAAGTTTTTATTCCGTAAGGATGAATATGCACAGATGGAACATGAAAAGAGTTTCCCCCTCCCATGAGTAATCATGTGACGATTTAAATTTCCCTTACGAGAACATGAATGGTTACAGTGGGAACATGAAAAAGCTTTTTCTCCGGTGTGAACCAGCATATGTGTCTTTAAATATTCCTTTCGAGAACACGAATAGTCGCAGTCGGAACAAGAAAAGGCCTTTTCTCGGCTGTGAACCATCATATGTGTCTTCAAATTTCCCTTTAGAGAACATGAATAACTGCAGTCGGGACATGAAAAAGCTTTTTCTCCGTTATGAATCAGCATATGTGCCATTAAGTTTCCCTTTCGAGAAAATGAATGTTTGCAGTCGGGACACGAAAACGCTTTTTCTTTTTTGTGAACCAGCATATGTGTCTTCAAATTTCCTTTTTGAGAAGATGTAAAATTGCAGTCGGGACATGAAAAGGGTTTTTCTCCCTTGTGAACAAGCATATGTGTCTTCAAATGTGACTTTTGAGAACATGAATAGTTGCAGTCGGGACATGAAAAAGGTTTTTCTCCAGTATGGATGCGAAAGTGCAGTTCTAACGCAGACTTAAATGAGAAAAAGTAGTTACAATGGGGACAAGAGTATGATTTTTTCCCAGGATGCGTCTTCAGGTTCGTCAGAAAGTCTGAAAATGATTATGGAAAAGGCATAAGTGTAAGTTCAGTAAAATTCATAAAAAAAAAATTTGGGGACATGATTTGTTAATTTTAACAAACAAAAATCAGTTCTACCTGCTGACTGGGTAATACTTTCGGATTGTTCCAAGCATTCCTTTTTAATATTCGGCAGGTCTATGTCTACTTCCGTATAAGGGATTCCCCCTACATCTTCTTCTCGGGGTACTGGTTCCGTCTTGATGGGAACAGTCACCGCATTAATGATACCTAAAATAACAGAATAATAATAAGTAGTACATTGATATATATACACGTAAACATTTTATACATTAACTCCACGCAAGAGCCTCTGAGGAAAATAATATTCCTCAGAGACTATGTTATCTTTGAAGATCCTATGTTGAGGGTATTTTAAAGAAATTATTTATATGATATAGACGTTTGAGAGATGGGTGAATTTTTATAAATGGGGTTATCTCGAAAGTTGGCCATACTTGAATAAATCTGCCACCAAACTCTAACTTAAGTCAAATATTCGTCAAGAGATCATCCGACATCTCACGTACTTTATGCAAAAAAGTTTCTTAATTTCGTGGTCACAAATTGGCGGAATGTCAGTCCGGGGCGCCATGGCCGATATTTAGACGAACATGATTTTGAAGATTTTTTATTTAATTACATATATATGAATAAATAAAAACGTTTATTGTTGGCCCTGACGTATTGCCCATCTCACTAGGTGTGAACCGCCTGTCAGTGTGTTGAGATGGCAATTAAGGAAAGTGGTAGTTCAGCTAGGTTATTACACGCATATTATGAAAATAACAAATAGATGACAATTGAGGAATTAATACTAAATAATTATAATAATTAATAGAGGACACATAAATGCAATACATATATACATGATTACACTTAAATATTTGGTCCGCATTTGCTGTTATTTGAGTGTGCTGGAGAAGTTGTATTAAAAATAATGGCAAAAATCAGTATCTTATCTTTTGCAATAGGCAAATTTCGAAAATTCATGAATATCCACTCAGAAATCTCTGCGTACTGCGGACTTGGATACGTCTATTCAATGATTAAGTACGGAATAGCGTTTTGAGGAAATTCAGTAAATGCCAAAGACATTTTTATTGTTTGTATTTTATACTGATATATACTGAGAAACGATGACAAAAAAGACATGTTTTATCAGTTTAGTCGTTAAGTTTGTAACTTGTATATTCGATTTAAGGAGATCGTCTGTGTCACAAGAAGATATTTTTATTTTCAACTCTATTTATCGAAGGGCAAGTACATGAGATTAACAATGAGTTACAGCTGTGCAGTTTGGGGTTGTGTGGTAATAGCTTATTTGTTTTTTTGCAAAAACCAAACTGGTTTGGTGATAGCATTTTTAGAGTCTAGGTAAGAAGTTAGTTGATCTTTCGGGATATCTTCAAAAATATATTATTCTGCAGTTGTTAGTTTCAGTGTACCCTGTTTCAAAAATGGTGAGATAATACTCTGCTCCAGGATGTTTAGTAAATATCCCAGAAAGAAAATTCACTAATTAAAAGTAAAAATTAAAATTTAGTTCAATTTTAATGATTTCAGAAGCTTACTTGGTATTTTGTCATGGCCAGGTGATGTCCTGGTTGGTATCTCTTTTAGAAAGAATTTCGGGTAAGTTTCTTGGAGATTATAATCTGATGGTGTAGTTCTAATGTTCAAATTGTTTTTCTCTTTTATTTCACTGGCCAGCTTTATTTCAATGTTCGTAAAGAAAGTATTAGCATGATCGGCAATAGTTGCCTGCCCCCGACTTAAATTTTGTATTTTGATTATTAATTGTGAGTTCTTCAATTTGATTTACACTAAATTGTTTGAGTAAGTTATTTCCTTAAGAATTTGTCACATTTTTGTGGGTGCATTCAATGATAGTTCTTGAATAGTATATATTCCTTGAATGTTAATTAAGTTAGTAAAGATATTTCAAATTTTTTGTAAACGATAGTAAGTAAGTAATTATGTCGATGGTTAATAATTTATTTATATATTAAACACATTTCCGGCTTGTCTACTTTTATTAAAGAAACATTAATATTCACATGACATGTAGCATTCTTTTTAACTTGTGAAATAACTTATTGAGCATGCTATAATATGGAATGAATCTTACTGGATGTCGGGGTGCTCTCTGCATACAGCAAACTTTGCGTCTTCACATCTGGGACGTCGATATCTATATCCGTGTACGGCATGTCACCTCCACCTCCTTCCTGGGGCCCTGGTTCCGTCTTGATGAAAACATTCTGTGGATTTAGGAGATCCATGGCGTTCCTGTGGCAGCGTTATGGTAATTTGTTGAAGCCCAAAACATACATCTGAAATAGAACAATTATATAAGTTATATAGAAACTTTAATTTATAATATGAAATTTCAATATTTTGTTTGGATCGGAATATTCTGTCAAACCAATGGAGACGTGTTCAAAACAAATAGTAGGAAATAATTTATAAATCTGGAGGCGTATTTGCATGTATGTATATCAACACTGGAATGAGATATGAGATTGAAATGAAGTCAATACAGGGTAGTTCTTTAAAAGACACAATATGGTACACTATAACTTGACCTCTGCAGTCACGGAAGGCCACAAAACGGAAGGTTACCATTAAAAACAGAAATGAAACGTACTGGGAACAAAAAGTGATGACTATCTTCACTCCCAGTGTCGGCTTCAGTTGCAACAAGTTCAAAACTCCATTCTACGCGTTGCGACAAGTTAGAATTTTTCTGAGTTCTCTTTTGTCGTGAAATGTCTACTATTATAGAAAAAATCGGATAAATTTGCATTAAAAATCGATTTTTTGTGACAGACATGAATACTTGAAGGCTAAAATAAAGTTAGATTTGGACAAACGATCGCTAGAAATGGAGTCACAAACAACATGAATGGAGTGGTTAGTAATGGTGTATAAAATATGGGCAATAGAACTTACCAATCACAAACACAAGCATGGGGCGATTGATTTGGTGAGAGATGTAGAGAATGGCAGGACGAAATGATCGAGGAAGCCGGAAGCATATGTCAAGATTATACATAGACAACGATGCAGTCATAGACTAGAAACAAACGATGGAATTATTTGTAGTAGATACCGATTTCCAAGTCTGGTATCAGTATTATCATTGTATTTATAAATGAATAACAAAAAACATTCAAATTTTTAAAAAGTTTTTCCCCCACTTTTGTCTACATTTGGTTATAATGAGAAACGTCTTGATTAAATTGCTGTTAAATCATTTTCAAAGTCAAGTGATCAGGAAACCGCAAAAATTCTGCGCAAAGGAAAACATAACAAATACTGTAATAAAAAATGTTAATTTTATGAACGAAAGTTATTTTACATGTAAAAAAAACTATAAGGGTTGATTAGACGGTGGTTAGTGCAGTGGGTATAATTCTAGGAATAACGCAAAAAGGTTAGGAACTGAAAATCAATGTTAGGTAGTTACAACAAGTCATTTATTTTGCTGTCGTGGGGTTAGTCTTAAACTAGAGTTAATCTTAAATAGACATAAAAATTCAATAAAACTAGACAGGCAAGTACTTAAATCTACTTGTAAAGTCTTTGTACTTAAAATTAACTGTTTACTTCGTTAAATCTACACAAAAGGTTGTATTCTTAAAATTAAAGGTCCACTGGCTTATTTGTACGAAAGAGTTGTTTCTTAAAATTAGAGATTGTCTTGGCTGACAGGGTGGAAGAATTATCATGAGAGTCAGAGGCACTTCCCTTTACTGATGGCTGTCCAGGGTACAGTGGCTGCTTTGAATGCGAGTCTTCGCATTCGAACTAGGTATCCAAGTACCTCCGGATCGGGAGTAGGTACAAACGCAGCGATAATCAGAGGCATGGGCGGTCTCCGGGGTTTGATCTCCGAAGGGTGAAGATCAGTAACTTTCTGGGCAGGAGCGGGGGGTTCAGTCGCGCTACAGAGCCTGGGCGACTCTGCCGTAGATCTCCGACCGGCGGAGATCGGACTTCCTTCCCGGATGAGAGCGTAAAATTCCCTCGTCGTCAGAGGACCTGGGCGGCCTCTCCGAGGAGCGAGAATAGGAACCTTCCTGGGCGGAAGTTTCAAGCCAACTGTCCTTCCTGGGCGGAAGACTAACACTGACTGTCCTCCCTGTTTACCTGTCGGGATCTTTTTTATGACCCGTACTGTTGGCGGGCCGCTCATTTACTTTGAAGTTTTTATTGCTGTCCATTAAAATCCAAAGGAATTGCCGACTTTCTAAAATAGTAATTAAGGTTGGTCTATTTTACGATGTAGTACTTTACAATCGTTTCCGGCTTGACCAACAATATGCTCGGCTAGCCTTTGTGCTAATTTATTTTATGGCCGGTCTAGTCTGGGAAGTATTATTACCTGAAATGCACATTTTAGAAACTAAGTATGTCTGTGAATTTGGTCATTTCTTATAGGTATTTCAAAGGGATATATCAGGGTATGTCCCTATATTCTAAATACATATCTACGTATTTTAAAATCAATGAGATAGCTATTCAATGCTATTATTTTATATTTATTTTGCGATATATTTCTGGATGTTTTTCCGTATTGTTACATAAATTATCGATAAATAGGTACTGGTGATTAGTTTGGGTTATTTACTTATGGTCTTATGGCAGTTGTCCATTGTCTATGGTAAAATTCATCTGACATTTTTCGCATTCCTCCGCTGACAATATTTCTCATTATTCTGCCTGTATGTGAGTAGATTCGTATTTTAAGATTTCTCATTAGGAGCCATACTTTTATTTGTGCCTTTTGCTGATTGTTATATAATTTAAGAGTGTTTAGCCACGTTTTTCTATGAAAACTTTCACATTTTTTTGTTTTGAGGTTATGTTCATGTTATTTTTTTAGGTTTTTCACAACAAACCGACTTCTAAATACTCTAAATATGTTATATATCTATATTAGAGAGTAATATACTAATGCCCTTGTTTACAAAAAATCATGGTATAGCCGATAATTATTTTAAACCCACTTGCAAATGTATTGACTAAGTTATTTTCTTGTTGCAACAAGAAATCAACGTACGTCTTTCATTATTATCTTCGTCATTGATTGAACTTGATTTGTTCCAGTTCATATTAAATATTTAAAGTTGGGATCCTGTTGAAAAACGCATGATTTTCAAAAAAGAATTACACTTTTAGATTCATAAAAATGAATAAAAAGTATTTGCATATTCGGATATACAAAATAATGCACTTCATATGTAATGCTGCACATTGAAGAAGAATTAACGCCATCTTTAATGTTATCAGTATGACATGATACTTGTTGGAAGTGCTAACTGCATAAAGTGCATTTAAAAAAAATTGTCATGTTTCTAGTTTATGTAATTTTTTTTTAAAACCAAACCAGGAACCTAACACCCTATTTAGAATATTTAACGTTCGCACTTTGTGTGGAACTATTTCATTAAAAAAATGTCGCCGTAAAATCTCTCAACATTTACGCGGTTTTTAATTAAATAAAGTAAAAAAATATTATTGCATTTTTTTATATTTCTTTTCGATTTTTTTGGGTTTCTTTTGCAAATATGCATCCCAATTTATTAATCTGATTTCCTATTATTAGTTTTGAACGCGCCTTACCGTTTATTCCAAACGAAAAGAAAAAGAAGTATGTTGTGGAAACCACTAAAAGCGGTTTGTGATTAACACATAAAAAAAATTGTGGTTAACACAATATATTTAATTATCATTTTATTAAAAATGACACCACTAAGTAATTTTAGGTGGATGGAAGAAATCTTTTTTTAATTAGTAGTATTATTATTTAGGATAACGATGTTCTGTTTCAGATATGTATTTTGGGCTTCAACCAATTATCAAATCGCTACCACAGCAGCGTCATGAATCTACTAAACCTAAAGAGTGTTTCCATCAAGCCGGAACCAGGGCCCCAAGAAGAAGGTGATGATCAAATTTCATACGCGGATATAGATGTCGACGTCCCAGATATAAAGAAGGAATGTTTGCTGTGTGCAGGGAGTACTCCGACATCCAGTAACCCCAATTATAAAAACAATTGCGTTGATCTCCGGATCGGGAATGGCCGGTTATCGGACAGCCCTTGACCTTTCCAGGCAAACTCTTTCGACCAGTCGCCTTGGACCTCAGTTGGAAATTATGAATGATAGACACACAGATTCCTTCCCACCTCTCAAATCTTTATTCTTCGGAAATGTCAACTCCTTCCTTTCCCTTTCAATACCCTCAACACAAGATCCCTGAATATTATTTGCCTATTAGTTGCTCTTGGGTGGAGTTATTGTAACAATATATGTGTGTATATATAAGGTACATATTGTTGTTTTATTCTTTCAGATAGCATTAACGTGGGGATTGGTCCCATCAAGGCAGAACCAGGACCCCGAGGAGAAGACGGAGGGAGAATTCCTTATACGGAAATAGACATAGACCTGCTGGATGTTAAAAAGGAGTGCTTAGAACAATCTGAAAGTGTTACCCATTCAGCAGGTAGGACAGATTTTTGTTTTTTAAAATTAACAAGCAGTACTTGCAAAATTTTTGCTGTTCTACAATTTTACTGTACTTACACTTAACCCTTTTCCGTAATCTTTTTCAGACTTATTGACGAACCTGAAGACGCTTCCTGGGGCAAAACCTTACTCTTGTCCCCATTGTAACTACTCCTCCTCACGCAAGAGGGTGATAAAACGGCACCTGCGCACCCATACTGGAGAAAAACCTTTTTCATGTTCCGACTGCAATTATACATGTTCTCAAAACGCAAATTTGACGCGTCACATTTTGACTCACAGTGGAGAAAAAGCTTTTTCATGTTCGGAATGCAATCGTTCATTTTTTCGAAAGGATAATTTGAAGGCACATATGCTGGTTCACAGCGGAGAAAAACCTTTTTCATGTCCTGACTGCAACTATTCATGTTCTCAGAAGGGAAACTTGAAGATTCACATTTTGACTCACAGTGGAGAAAAAGCTTTTTCATGTTCGGAATGCAACGATTCATTTTTTCGAAAGGGTAATTTGAAGGCACATATGCTGGTTCACAGCGGAGAAAAACCTTTTTCATGTCCTGACTGCACATATTCATGTTCTCTGAAGGGAAACTTGAAGATTCACATTTTGACTCACAGCCGAGAAAAACCTTTTTCATGTTCCGACTGCAAAATTTCATTTTCTCAAAAGTTATATTTGACGAGGCACATTTTGACTCACAGTGGAGAAAAACCTTTTTCATGTTCTGAGTGCAATTATTCATTTTCTATAAAGAGCTATTTGAAGAAACATATGTTGGTTCACAGCGGAGAAAAACCCTTTTCATGTGCCGACTGCAATTATTTATTTTCTCGAAAGGGATATTTAAAAATACATATGCTCTTTCACGACGAAAAAAAAGCTTTTTCATGTTCCGACTGCTACAGTTCATATTCTCGTAAGTCACATTTGACGAGACACATGTTGACTCACACTGGCGAAAAAGCTTTTTCATGTCCCGATTGTGACTATTCGTGTTTTCGAAAGGAAAGTTTGAAGAGACATGTGCTTGTTCACCATGGAGAAAAAGCTTTTTTCATGTCCCTACTGTAACTATTCATGTTTTCGAAAAGAATATTTGAAAACACATATGTTCGTTGCCAATGGAGAAAAAACTTTTTAATGCTCTGATTGATATAGGACGAGAAACATATTGACTCACGGTATTGAAAAATCCTTTGCGTCTTCCGACTGTAATGAAACACATGCTGACTTCTAGTGGAGAAAAACCTTCTTAATATTTGATGGTGGAATTCCATTATAATAATATAATAAAACATATAAAACTTATGTTCACTTTTATTTTACCGAAACCGGTTTCAACTTGTTAAAGCCATCTTCAGACTGGTACAAATTATTCAATCTATGGTTTATATACACAACATATGGCGGCGGAGGGGTGGGGAGACTACAATGGAGTTATTCTATTATATGGGTTTTCTTTACATTTGTTGCTAAGTCGTCTTTGACTGCCGACTTTCTAATTATGTTGGTTATTCTCAGTAAGCTTAATTACCTCCGGTTTGTAGCTTATTTTAATATTGTTTGGGGAATACCTTACAAGAAATGTGAATTATTAACAACCTAATGTCGTCGTTGTCATTTTAATTCTTAATTAGAATCTTTATTATAATTGTAATGATATGGAATTTTTGACTAATATGTTTTTAGGAATAATCCTATAATTGGGTTTTATATGAACAGTATACATACTTTACCTACTGGAACATACGATAAAAAATTAAAAATTGTAATGGATATAAGAGCGGAGTTTTGGCAAATGATTCTAATTGCTTATTCATTGCGAAATTGGGGTCTATTTTTTTAGTTGGGCGGGTTATTTCTAATGATTCTAACATCTCTAGATTATGACGTTTGTTACAAGTGTGGAGATTTTTAATGAATCTGTCAAACGAGTGTTTGTTTTCTAACAGGTGTGACACTACATGTCGAATGTAGTGTCACACCTTTATCATTCACTCAGTTAGTAAAATGTTCTTTTATGCGGGTTTTCAATGATCTCCCCACTTGACCTATGCAATAAGACGGGCAATTAGAGCAGTTCAATTGGTAAACGCCGGAGTTTTTCAGTTTGTCTCTCTTATCTTTATTGTTAATTAAGATTCTCCCTAGAGAATTATCATTATAAATTGCTATTCTACATTTATTGCTATTAGTTCATCTAGATGTTTTTGTGGATATTTCTCCAATATAAGAAATTTCGATCCATTGTTTTGTGCTATCTTTTTCATTTTTATTTGCAATGCCTTGTGAGATGCTTGCTAATGTGAGTTTATCTTTTTTCTTTAACTGTCCCCTTACGGTGCCAGACACTCGGCTACCTGAGCCAACATTGTTGCTCCTGACGTATTAAAATTTAATATTATTTGATAACCCTAAGATGTATTTTGGAGTATAATCAACCATAATTAATAACTATTGAAAGATTGTATTATTATTTTTGGCTTAAAAAGCAATTTTGTTACGATTTTTTATGGGGAAACTCGGAGTCCCGCACCGTAGACCGCGTTATAATTTGGCACCGTAAAGGAAGTGTTAATAGACTGTCGATAGTTTCGCTCTCATATCCATTGTTGTTTGCAATAGTTTTTAGAATGTTTAATTCATAGTGTAATTTAAACAATTCAAGTGTACATGTAAACGTCTTGTGATTTGTACAGGGTCACCAGTTGTGTACTATCTGCAGTATCTGTGTGCTCTGCACAATACGCCCAGCGGCATTGACGGCCTCCATGGTCGAGGAGTAAGGCTCTCGACTAGGAATCCGAAGGTCGTTAATTTTATTTAATTAATTGGTGCTGTTTCACAATTAATTCATTCAAAAATAATATATAGTATATTTGCGCACGTTCCAGAGTGGAATATACTCCCAGTATCGCCCTGCTGAAAGACCACCATTCAGAATTGAAACGTTGCTTGCAATGGCTTTTATCCATGTTTGGTGACCCGATCTGAATAGCCAAGTATTTCCCCACCTTCCTCTTCCCCTTCTCCTTCCCCTCCCCAATACCTTCAGCCTCACAACATTCCCCAATTGGGGATGCCATAGTCTCACTGGCTCCAGACGGTTAGGAGCAGGTGAGACTCTTGGCAGTATTCATGTAAAAAAAAAGCTTCTGAGAGGCTAACTTTACTCTGGCTTCGATGAAGCCCCCATACCTGAGCTGGTCACTTTAGGTTACACCAAGCATATAAATTGAGGAAGGTTCGTTGGGAAGATTGCTTCCATTAAAGGATACTAGATTGACATATTGATCCCCTTTAGACGTAATCAAACATGATTCTGTCTTTGAAACATCAATAATTATTTAATAAATGGCTTTAAAATAAAATAAAAAGATTCAACCGATTGGAGCTTGTGAGACTATGGCATCCTGAATTGGGGTACTTTGTGAGGCTGGAGGTAGTGTGCCAGGGAAGTAGACGAGGTACAGGAAGGTGGGGAAATAGATTATTCATCTTTGGTCACCAAATACGGTTAAAGCCCGCCTTGATTATTACCAACACCTATTCTTAATGATTAACTATTTATTTCTGATGCTGTCGTTGAATCAGTTAATGATGAAATACAAATATTCGTAAACTACTAATAACAGTAATAAAAGATTTAATGAAATATAGTTCAATAAAGTGAACACAAAAATAATAAATAAGTAATATTAATAAATAAACTTATAAATAAAAACAATAATATGTTAATCCAAACTATAAAAATATGTAGTACATTCAAACGATTATTCTTGAACATTTAAAAATAATCATTAAATATTGATTCGCATTTTGTAAGAAAAATTAGTACCTACCCAGTAATTATTATATAAATTATTATTTAAATTATTCCTATTATTCCTATTATTTAAAATGCACATTTTAAAGCTAAATATTTCGGTGAATTCGGTAATTTATTTTAGGTGATTACAAAAGGCTATATCAAATTGAATAGCCTAAAATATTCTCTGCACAGTGGCAGCACTTTTGCCTAATGAACAGGCTGGTCCATATATGAAGTACTCATATTTAAACAAAAAATGGTAAAGAAAAAAAAATCTGGAAAACACTTCGGTCAAGTGCCCACCTTTTGAAATCACGAACGATAATGCTCTTTTAGTTATAAATAATTATTCGTAACGAAAAATGCACGAAAAAAAAAAGTTTCAGGAATTTAACTCGATGATACGAACGATCGTCACGAGCGCCCCAGTTGATTTTATAAAAAAAAATCCAAATTTATTAATATTACAAAGAAATTATTTGTCAATATTTCGACAGGTTTTTTTTGGGCCAACCTGTAAACAAAGACGAATTTTGTAGACAACTGGATCGTATTAAGACGAACGCATTCGCTCGTGTTCCTGCGATTTCAGAATTTCATTGGCAGTCGTGTGTCTCTTTCTATCATCTATCAAGGGAGCGTGAGGCGGGGGGGAGACTCCACCCATACTGTCATAGCGACTAGCGAGGTGTTAGTTGTCGGCATGTCCGCATTACGAGTGGACGTTTGATGATAGACGCATGAAACAGAAAAACGTTTCACGCGTCTATATATTTGCATATATAGATGTGTGTCTATAGACTATAGCCTCGATTCCAAAGAGTATTTATTATTCATATTGTTTAAATTAGCTAAGCTTATATTATATTAGATTATAAGTTGAATACTAGTTTATTCTAAAAGTATTTGACTTATTCAACAACTTTCACCATTACAAAATATTCGAATTACTAACCAATCCAAATCCAATAAACGAACACTGCATTTGGAAAAAGATTTTTTTTCTTCATTTAATTGGGATTTGTACCCGCTTAGCCTTCGCTACGGGGTTACTATCAGGCAGTGGCGGCTCGTGACTTTTGAGTGAGCTAGAGTGCTAAGATTGAAGGGGAACGGCTGCGGTGCCTGTTTCATACAAAACTGAATTTTGGATTGGAGGCCAAAATACCCATCCAAACGGAATGATCTATGTTTTTTAATTAAAGGTTTAGTAAATATCTAGTACGGATGAGAAGTATTTTATTTATTTTTGTTTTAATTTTTTAAGTATGTGCCATGAAAAAAAAACAATTTTACAAACGGCTTAGAAAATTATTTGTGGGTTTATCATACCTTTTAAAAGATATATCTCATTTGCTATGTAAGTATGATTACATAAATAAAAATTAAACATTAAAAAAAAAAGTATTTTTCGTAAAAGTATGGCATATTTGTGTTCCATCGTAAATTGGTCGTTTTTAATTTAATTTAAAGTCCACCATAATGCTTATTTTCATATTTTAAATATAAAATTAATTTTATATTTCATTATATTTGTTTAAGTTTGTTCCGAAATTGCTAAATTTTGAGCAAAACCAACGTCGCATTAGTATCGCTGAGGAGTTGTTGAATGACGTCAACGACGATCCAAATTTTCTCAAAAGGGTCATAACTGGTGATGAAACGTGGGTATATGGTTATGACGTCGAAACCAAGGCCCAATGATCCCAATGGAATACTATATTTTTCAAAAGTAAAAAATCGAAGAACACATAAACGTGACTAACCTTTCCAATTGTCAAAAACAAACCACTAATCCAAAATGGTTGATAATGCTAACATACGATAAACATATGTGTACCAACATAACAAAAAAAATAGATAATCGAATGTACACAGCCCGCGAAAATTCAAAATTCACCTTTGCTTTTGAACAGACCTCGCATGTAGGTTACCGACATACCGACATATGCGCCCTTGGGGTGATTTTACCGACTTTGATTTTTCACAAAAACGGCGGTATACAAATCATCTCGATACATTTGCGAACATCTAACAACCTATAATAAATGTTGTTCTCCATCTAAGGCTGCGTATATGGTAGACATGCGAGCCGAACTACGAACACGAAAACTGCACATTTTCGATTTAAAATTTGTAAAGGAACGACAAAATGATTTTCTAAGCCATTATGTTTAGTGCAAAATGTGCAAGAAAATAGAATATGTACACTCCGAAGACCCGAAACTGAAAGTGTCTGTAAATACTGATGTCGTCGAAGGAGTAATATGTACAGGAAATGGAAATTCACAATGGTATAAAATTTTTGGTATTAAATATGCCAAATATGGGTCGTTCAACTTACACGAACATAGAACAATATTTCTATTTTTGAAACTGACAATACATGGTGGAATTCCATTATAATAATATAATAAAACACGCATAAAACTTAATTCCACTTTATTTTTATTTTACCATAACCGGTTTTAGCTTGTTAATAATAATAATAATAATTGGATGATATAGCGCCGTTTTTTGTGAAAAATCACCTCAAGGGCGCTGTACAAATATTTCTTAACTAATTATGTACAAACAGATACAGAAAAACATACCTGGCAGGTCGCTTCAGATGAACACAGTTATATTAGAAAATTTATTTATAGAGATGATAGTTTTACATGGTTATTTGTTGCTCCTTTTCTATTGATGTTACATTTATTAGAAGATTGGTGGCACAAGAAGAGTTGGTATTTATTGAGATACTTATAATTTTAAGGACTGGAAAGTATTCATAAAATGAATTTTAGGACTCAAAAATATCTATAAAATTACCTTAAAAAGCGTAAGAAGCTTTTAATAAATATTAACTTTTAATTTTTTATGTACACTTTGGTTATTTACAGTGTTGCGAGCTGTGGACGCATTTGCGCACCGATGCGTGGATTTTTTTATTTTATTTATTTAATGACTTTAGGTAAGTACTAACCGGCTAGCCTAGCTAAGCAATTTACAGGTGAATTTCTTCAATAAAATAAAATAAAGCCATCTTCAGACTGGAACTGGTAAAAACGGCGCTATACAAATCATCTGATTATTATTATTAATTATTTGACTAGAACTCTACGCCTTTAATTAAAATTCAATTTTCGAATTAATTGTTAACAATGAATTTAATTGAAGTACTTACCTAGATCGAATACTTTGAATAAAATCAAGAATGAAAGAATTATAGGTACTTTAAATAGGTACCTATGTTTGGAACCAAATTTGATGTTTTTTCTAAAACGAAATTCAATTTTCAAATAAACTCTTTAACTGAATGAATTTTTACCAACAGTTTGATTGTTTTCGTGTATGTACGCATGACGAAATTGAATTTAATTTTTATTTATCAAAATTGCACAGTACATTTTATATGCGTACAAAAATATATTAATAGAATATTGTAAATTGACAACTCCATGAATACTCTGAATACTCAACGAAAATCCAAAAAGGTCGTAATATGTAACTACGACCGCCTTTAAAAAATCCCGAGCAAGGCCGGGTATACATCAGCTAGTCCGTAATAAATTAGTCTGCTAGAGAAATCATCCGCGCGAGCTGAATTTATCACAGCTAAATACCCACCTACTGTGTGTGATGTAGTATGATGATTTACGTACGAGTGTATTGGTTGGCGAGCAGCTATAGCGATACGATCCTCGTCCCCCGTACCTGATTCCGATTCCCCTTTCCCCCCGCTAACAAAAAAGTGCGAGAGCGACGCAAACACAAAAATAGGTGAAATTAAACTTGAATTTGTCGCTAACTAAATAGTAAATTTTGACGCAAATTAAACTATTTTCAGCAGTCATTAAAATTTGATTGTATACTTCATCATATTCCTGAGGTAGTATGACGAATATTTTTTTCAAAAATAGTATCCATTTAGTCACAAATATTTTCCAAAGTTGCAGCTAAAAATATGAATAATTTGTCATCTTTCGTGGCTTATATTTTCTAAATTAAAACAAAAATAAAAAAAATACTACTAATCCTTACTAGATATTTACTATACCTTTTGATAAAAAAATATCTCATTAAGTTTGGGTGGGTATTTGGCCTCTAATCAATGAGTAAGTTTTGTATGAAACAGCCCACGCAGCCGTTCCTCTTAAGAGAACTTGCCAACACTGCCAGATAGATCTATGGTTTGAAAGTGGAATTAATACAAATTCGATGAAAACTAGAATTTCCTTACTTGAATATTCGGTACTTTTAATTCCCACCGCAAAATGTCTCCCGATTTAGTGTCGCATACTAATATTTATCAGAAAATGTAGTTTTTTTATTGATTTTATAATGTCATAAGTTTGATCGGATCTTGCGGCATTGTTTTCAGGGAAAGTGACAGCAGGTCGAAGCGATCTTGTCGACGAAGAAATTAAAACAAATAATTATTAATGAATATCGAGATCCGGAACTGGAGTTAAGCAAGAAGTACGACAACATTACGTACCACTTTCAGAGATCTATAGCGTGTCTATTGTTTGTAATGTCGATGGTACAACCCCACATGCCTTTATAAAATAGCTAAATTACGACGTTATATTATTTTGAAATACTATGCAAATTTAAATAATTCAACGTATTTTGAAATCATTTTTTTGTGCTACTAAACGGTTAGTGTATACACTAAAAATATTATCATACAAACCAATGTTTTAACTATCCTAATCCATATTAAAAATTAATGATGTATTCGGTTTGTATCGATCAAAAGTCGTTGCTTCTAGGGCCATGAAAGCAAAATGCCGGTAACATAAATTCCGTCACGATATTCAAAAATATTATTAATATTTTCAATTGCAATTTGGAGTTTAAAATTTACATACCTAAGAAATTTGTGCTGAACCCTTTCATCATGTATATATATTAAGGTGGTCCAGGCCTATATAGTAAAAAAAAATAATCAAATATAGGTGTAGCCGTACCCTTGATTTGTTACACCTACCATTCATATGATGTGTTAAAAATTTCAGCCCCATATCTTATATACAAGGGGGTGCTCATCGAATTATAAGTTTTTGACAAAATTTCAGGATTTTAAATAAAACACGTAATTTAAGGTTTATTAATATTACAAGTATTTTAATCAAATAAGTATACAAATTATTTAAATATGAATAAAACTTTGTAACAAAGTAATACTTAACATAATATTAGTCGCAATCTTTCAAAACTATGTTTGTTAACTCCTTTTTGGATGTTTCAGTGGAAACGATTTTCCTGTTTTGTTCAACGATGTGAAGTAAAAATTGCTTTTCTTCCTCAGTCTTAGTGAGTAACGTGTTGTAATCTTCAAACAGTTCAACTCCTCTCTCCACTGTATCATTAACAACACGCAAATTTGTGACGCAGCTTTTGCCTTGAAGGTAATCAACATTGTCATTCCAAGTCTCAGGAGGTAATTGCAAGAAAGAGTCCTTGATTTCAACCATTTCTCTTAATTCTTCAGATCTTTGTTTCCGTTTTAGAGAGCGTTCTTTGACCTTTTCTAGTTTCTTGTCGATTGAGGTCATTATCATCTTACGTTCTCCTCTTTGATCGATGAGAAACGCTCTGTCTTCCGCGCTTCCATGGGCAATATCAAAATTTTTGTCTAGTTCTTTTGTAAACAAATACTCTTTTTTTCTTTGTGCTTCAGAATTTCTTCCTCGATTTTTCTTCAATAGCAACCAGTTCTTATGAAAGTTAATCAGTTTTTCAATGCAATGATTTTGTTGTCCGGCCGGAATACTAGATTTACTCCATACTTTTATAAGTCTGGAATAAGTATATGCGCGGCGTCTTTCACATTTTTTGATTCATTTAATATGTGGTGAAAACGGAGTAAAACTTGCCGAAGAGTAGAAAGTTGATTAAACCTCATCAATGGCTCAATATCTCGAACCCCAAGTAGAAAAACTTTGTCTTTTTTTCGAGTAGATGAACACATTTTATCACACCGATTCACTTCACAGTCTACGAAATAAGTGTTTAAATTTGTCTATAAAACTCTTCAGTACTTTATTTTAATATTTATTTAATAGTTTAGCACACTGCCATATTCAGACTGATAATAATTATTCGTAACTCACGGTTTATATACACAAATATAGGGTAGGGGGAGAGGGGTGGTCTACAAGGATTTTATTCGAATATATGGGTTTTCTTACAATTGTTACTAAGTGGTTTTTGGCTGTCTAATTTCTAATTATTTTGGTTTTTTCCAGTAGGCTTAATTACCTCGGACTTGTGGCCTTACTTCAATAATGTTTGGGAAAAACCTTAAAAGTAATATGCATTATTAATGACCTGGAATAATTATATCACCATAAATATAATAACAATTTGACAACACTAAAAATTAGGTCATTAATAATGCATGATACTTGTAAGGTTTTTCACAAACAATATTGAAGTAAAGCTACAAGCCCGAGGTAATTATGCCTACTGGAAAAAACCAAAATAATTTGAAATTAGACAGCCAAAGACCACTTAGTAACAATTGTAAGAAAACCCACATATTCGAATAAAATCCTTGTAGACCACCCCTCTTACCCTCCCCCATATTTGTGTATATAAGCCTGAAGATGGTGTTGACAGGCTGAACCTGGTTACAGTCAAATAAAATTAAGTGGAAAAAAGTTTTATATTAGTTTTATTATAATATATTAAAAAGTACAAATTAAGCATTTTACACAAAAATTTCAAAAACAACACTCGATTGAGCACCCCTTTTTACTTGAGCCATCTCGCTGAAATTTTACTATGTTATTACTATGAATACATGTAACAAATTCACGGAGCGGTCAGATGAAAAATAATTTTTAAAAAATTTTGGACCACCCTAATATATATATATTTAATTTTCTTTAATATAAATACAAATAAAATATTTAATAGTACAGATATATCTTAATAGCTAATTACAAAAAAAAAAAAGAATAAATTTATAAAAAAAAAAACTACCCAACTCAATAGAGAAAGGTTTCTCGTGTTTGAATTGGGGAGAAGCGCCATCTAGCGACAGTAGTGGTAAACAAGTACAGCGATTAAATACGTCAGAATGTAATACAGATACAGTTTGTTTTGTTGTACAAGATAGTTACCACACAATATATTATCCAAAAAATAGAAGAGTAAAAGTACTCGATAATAAGAATGCATAAAGGATATAGACGTAATACAGTCGTATTTCGAAAGACCTGATCTAGTATTTCTAGAGGATATAATTTTTTTAATTTATATAGATTTTTACAATTAAGAGTTTTGAAAAATTCAAGAAGAAATTAAAACTTGTAATTACTGTTGAAGTTATTTAATAATTGTTTGATTTGTGATTTGAAAGATTTTTTTTTTCTGTTTTGAATTTATACGAGGGGGCATTAAAATATTTTATACCCTGATAATGTAGTTGAGAAGCACTAGTTTTAAATTTAGGGATTTCTAAGTTGCCCTGTGATCTTAATCGTTTACTTATTTTTGTGGAAATTGTTGAATTGAAATGGTCTTTGTGAATTTGTAACAGTGTGTTCTTATTTGAAGATTTTATTTAAACTGAGAATTCTAAAATAGTGAAACAGTTGTGTAGTTGGAAATATCGATAGATTTCGTAGGATGACTTTCAAAATCAATTACTTTTTTTTTTTTACAGTAACTCCACACAGGAGACCAAGGAGGAAATAATTTCCCTCAAGGCCTATATCATCTTTGGGGATGCTGTGTGGAGGATCTTTTAGAGGATAGGAAGGAGTGAACTTGGGTCTTGAAGAGACCCATGTTATAGGATGGAGGAAACACAGAGGCCGGCAGATCATTCCACAGCCGAGTTGTTGAACACAAGAACGAGTCGTAGAAGCGACCCGTTCTCATGTGACAAATGTCAACCATGTGCAAATGTTGGGCGCGCGTTTGGCGTGTTTCCCGACTATGCACCGGTGCCGAAGGATCAATGACGCTAGTTCCTCGGAGCATCTTCCATTAAAATACCGGCAGAACAAGGACAGCATTCCCACCCGACGTCTGTGCTCCAAAGATTGCAACCCATTTGTTAAGATAGGCGAATCTATCAAACGGACCGCCCGTTTCTGCACAGAGTCGAGGTTTTTTTTCAGATATTTTGGGACTCCCGACCAGAGGTGGCTGCCAAATTCTACAATGGGGCGCACTTGCGATTTGTACAGGGTCAGCAGTTGTGTACTATTAAAGTATCTGCGGGCTCTGTACAATACGCCCAGCTTCTGAGAGGCTAACTTTACTCGGGTTTCGATGGAGCCCCCATACCTGATACCATATCTGTATTTTTTCAACAAGTAATAGGTTAGTTTTAATGGTTCCGCCCCTTATATATTGTTAGAGTGCACTTTATTCAAATGGGACTAAATAGGTAAATTATGCCCCACTTGATTTCTAACTAATGAAATTTAGAGCATTCTCATACAATCTAAAGACTTGAAATCTATTAAAGTTCTGCAAAGGAAGCCAAGCATCTTTAAAGTCTTGGTTATATAGTTAATGTGTGTAATGAATGTCAAGTTTTCATATTCTTTAAATCATTTTAGGTTCATTTAATTTGTTCACAGTGTCATTAATCAAAATTAAAATAATATTGGGCCGAGTTGGGACCCTTGATGAACCCCACTTGTGGCCTCGAATATGTAGGAGTTCAGAAAAAAGCATGTGATGTAGAACTTTATCAAATGCTTTACAGTCATGTTTTATTCCACGAGTTAATATCAAATATAAAAATACATATTTTGCTTACTTCATAAATGTTTGTAAAAGAGCTGTTTTCAAAAATCGCCGATCAACCTCTGTGTGTTTTTCTTCTGTGGTCTTATACAAAAAGGAAGAAAAAAAATAACATATCCCAACCTGCACCACCCAATGATATTACATACTTATAGATACGTTATTCTCTCACAAAATTTGGCACGAGTAACAAACACTCATGATTTGCTACGTTTGCTATCTCACTTTCTCCAATGACATTTAAAATGTTAGGGAAATAATGGAATAATATATAAAAAATAAAAAAATAAAACAATAACTTTGTTCACATCACTTTTATTTGTTATATACTTTTACCGACCGGGTTTCGCCACCACCGCAACTTCTTCAGGGCAGTATATTACTAAACTATGAGCTAAGATACACATGTGTTTTATATAGATTGATAAAAACGGGCGAGTGAAGGGCTAATGGTGGGAGGGGAGCAGGTACCGGACCGGGAAGGGCGTGTACTTTGTTTATTGGGAATATTTTAAGGATAGGAATTTTATTGATTTTATCAGTTGCAACCTACCGTCGTGACGAAAGGACGCAGAGCAACGATATGTCGTGTATCTCGTGCAATGTCATAATAAACGAGTGTCAGGACAAAACAAGGCGGACACTCTCGATGAGGTTGCTATTACGCCACTATGCATCTCTACCTGTTCCGAGGAGATAGTAAAGGAGACGAAAACCATCCTGTTCGATAAGCTTCCAGATAAGCGCAAACTGCGGAAAGGAGACGGCAGGATCAGTCGAGATCTTCAGGATATCTTAAGGGCTTTGAAGATGTTTCTAAACTCCTTAAGGAACTCAACGCAATGAAAATGGAAATAACTCTTATAAAAACTGAACTACGAGTTTCATCGGGTACAAAAAATGGAGAAATATAACAAGAACTATATCTGCTAATAGACCCAATTAGAAAAAAAATCATGTTCCAAACAAAGGCGATTCGGAACAAAATAATGACAGAAACGTGGGTAATTCACAATCTGGAAGTAAATAAAAACCGACCCAAGAAATCTACTTACCTACTACATCTAAGAACGCACACAGTAATGAACTGCCCACCACACTTGCAAAAACCAAACAGGTTTTTTTCAGGTTCGACAGAAAGTCTGAAAATTATTACGGAAAAGGCATTATAAGTGTAAGTTCATTAAAATTCATAAAAATAAATAAAAAATTGCTGATAGATTTGTTAATTCTAACAAACAAAAATCGGTTCTACCTAGGTAATACTTTCGGATTATTCCAAGCATTCCTTTTTAATATTCGGCAGGTCTATGTCTATTTCCGTATAAGGAATTCCCTCTCCATCTTCTTCTCGGGGTACTGGTTCCGTCTTGATGGAAACAGTCACCGCATTAATGCTACCTGAAAGAACAGAACAATAATACGTCAATTGATATAAACGTAAACATTTTTTACAATAACTCTACACAAGAGCCTCTGAGGGAAATAATATTCCTCGGGGCCTATGTCATCATTGGAGATCCTATGATGGGGGTATTTTATAGAAATGATTTTAATGATATAGACGTTTTCGAAGGGAAAAGGTTCGAGAGGTGGTAGATTTTTTTTATAAATGGGGTTATCTCGAATGTTGGCCATACTTGAATAATACAGCCACCATACTCCAACTTAAGTCAAATATTCGTCAAGAGATCATCCGACATCCCGCGCACTTTTTGCCAAAGAATTTCTTAAAATCTTGGTCACAAATTGGAGGAATGTCAGTCAGGGTCGATATTCAGAGAACATTATTTTTAAGAATTTTTATTACATTTTATCCATATTACATATATATGTATAAATATAAAAGTTTATTGTTGGTGCTGATGATTGCCCATCTCACTGGGTGTGAACCGCCTGTCAGTGTGTTGAGATGGCAATTAAGGAAAGTGGTAGTTCAGCTAGGTTATTACACGCATATTGTGAAAATGACAAATAGATAACAATTTAGAAATTAAATATATATATATATTTATATTTATAGCTAAAAGATTGAAAAGAACATTGAAGCAGTTGAATTTCAGACAAAAACTTGATATTTAACATGACAGCAATAAGAAAGCAAACAATACGAATTAAGAAGAATATACGCAAACATAAATATATACATGCAGTACATATTAACTCAAGTATTTGTTTTATATATATAGCTAAAAGATTGAAAAGAACATTGAAGCAGTTGAATTTCAGACAAAAACTCGATATTTAACATGACAGCAATAAGAAAGCAAACAATACGAATTAAGAAAAATATACACAAAAATAAAATGTTTAAACAAGAAAATGTTTCAAAAAAAGTACTTAACATGGATACGTTAAAATGTAAATTAGAAGTAGAAAATTGGCTCGATTTATATCAATGTAATGATGTCAATGTTTGTTGTAAAATGTTTGAAGAAAAATTATCTAAATTCATAAATGACTCAACAAATAATGTCATATCCAAATCCAAACCACCTAACTTCAAACCTATAAAACCATGGATAACTCACGGTTTAATAGTATCCGTACGTCATAAGCAAGCTCTTTATAGATTGAGTAATCAACAACCAAATAATGAACATTTACAGAAACATTTTAAAGCATATAAAAATAAACTCTCATATATCATAAAACATACAAAAGAAAGCTATTATAAACAGAAGTTGATACAGGTTGAAAATGACAAAGGAGTATGGACGATTATAAATGAGATAATGGACAAAAAAAGTATAAAAACAATGAAATCAGCTCTATTATTCATGATAATTCGAAAACATGTTGCAAAAAGAACCCTTTAAAAGCTGCAAATATATTTAACGAATTCTTTTCAAATATAGGAGAAAATCTTGCGAATCTCATACACAAAGATCCAAATATAACAATTCCAGACTGTAATGTTGATGTTAAAAATAAAATGTCAACATTTCAACTCACCACAGAGGACGAAATAGTAACTATTATAATCGGCATGAAAGGAGGCTCTGCCCCAGGTTTTGATAGAATTACAATTAACATTTTAAAAAATATTAAAAACAAAATTTCTAAACCGTTAATGCATATAATCAACACAAATTTCCAATGCGGAGTATTTCCATGTAATTACAAACAAACTACCATAACTCCAATATTTAAGTCTGGTAATCCCGAAGATGTTAATAATTACCGTCCCATTTCAGTAATCTCAAATATTGCAAAAATTTTTGAAAAACTTGTAAAAAAAAGATTTAACCAGTTTATAAAATGTAATAGCATAATTCACGAAAATCAATTCGGCTTTATGGAAAGTAGAAGCACACAGGATGCAATTTCAAAATTAACTAGCCTTATTCACACTTCATTAGATAAATCACTAAAATGCCTTGGAATTTTTATAGATCTCAAAAAGCGTTTGATAGCATATCTCATGACAAACTTATAATTAAATTAAGCAACATTGGAATAAATAGTACAGCTCTGGAATGGATAAAAAGCTATCTTTTCAAACGTCCTCAAGTGGTAAAAATAAACGAGGTACTTAGTCATAAAAAAACAAGTAATTTTGGCATACCTCAAGGTACAGTACTGGGACCTCTACTTTTTATCATCTATGTAAATGACATATTCATGCAAAAGCTAAACGGAAAAATAATATCTTATGCTGACGACACTGTCATAATAATTGAAGGTACTGACTGGAATTCTATTAACAAGCTAGCAAATACTGATATTAATATATTAAAAAATTGGTTCGATAATAATCTACTCTCCCTTAACACTGGAAAAACAAAATTTATTCCTTTCTCTATCAATAAATTTAAATCAAAACCAGAAATAAAAATTATAATACACCAAAGTAACTGCAACAGAATCAATTGTAATCAAACATGTTCAATACTTAGTCCAACTTCCAAAATTAAATACCTTGGTGTATATATAGACCAGCATTTTAAATGGAAAACACATATTTGTGAACTTGTTAAACGAATTAGAAAATGTATATATATTTATAAGACTAAGAAATATTCTTAGACTAGAAAACCTAAAAAGAGTGTACTATGCAATTGTTCAGTCTATTTTACAATATGGAATTTTTGGCTGGGGGGAACATATGATAATATTTTAAGTCCACTTAAAATAATTCAAAGATTGATAATAAAGGTAATTTAAAAAAAAACCATCATTTTCCACTGAAAAGCTTTTTACAATATTCAATGTACCTACAGTAGATAAAATTTATAAAAAATATGCAATTATTCAAATCTTTAAAGAAAAACGTTAAATAAATTACAATTTAATATATCCGCAAGGTATCAACAAAACATTAAAATCCCGCCATTCAATACTAAGCATACGCAAAACACATACCTATATCTAGGAATAACTTTTTTTAACAATCTGCCATCTGATCTTAAAATTATAGAAAATATCCATGAATTTCAACATAGATTAAAAAATTACCTCAAACTACTCTAACAATTTAAAAAAAAAAAAATTTAAATTTTTATTATTATTAGATTCTCTTCTTTTCTTCTACTTTCTTTACCATTTTCTTTAATACTATTACTAGTGATAAATTACAAAATTTACACGACAAATTCATATTTTCCTGCTATTGTACAACAATATTTTAAGTTATGATTTGATTAATTAAGCGATAATCACTCACCAAAAACAAGAACCTTGTTTCTTTATGGTGAGGAATAGCTATATTATATTTTTTGTTACACTATATGAATCATGTCTTATTTTTATATACTCTCTGTAAAAAAAATTATTATATTAAATAAAATAAAAAATAAAAAAAAATTAAAAAAAAATAAAAAATAAAAATAATACATACATGCAGTGCATATATACTTAAGTATTTGTTCCACATTTGCTTTGTTATTTGAGTGTGCTGGAGTTGTATTAAAAATAATTGCAAACATCAGTAGCTTCTCTTTTGCACTAGGCAATTTTAGAAAATTCAAGAATTCGATTCAGCAATCTCTGCGTACTGCGGACGTGGATACGTCTATTCAATGTTTAACTACGGAATAGTGTTTTGGGGAAATTCAGTAAATGCCGGAGATGTTTTATTACTTACTATTTTGCTTGACAAAAAAGACAAGTTTTCTTAATTTAGTCGTTAAGTTTGTAACTTGTATATTTCATTTAAGAAGATCGTCTGTGTGCATAACAAGATATATTACATTTTCAACTCTATTTATCCAAGGTCAAGAAAACATAGGTTAACAATGAGTTACAGCTGTGCAGTTTGGGGTTATGTTGTAGTGATAAAATCTTATTTATTTTTGCAAAAACCAATCTGGTTTGGTGATAGTATTTTCCTAGAGTTCAGGTAAGAAGTTAGTTGATCTCTCAGTGTTGCGGCGATTATTCGATTTCCGATAGCAGTTATCAGGAAATGAAGATGCGATTGCGAAATAAGGAGTATGATGTGGAGGGAAAAGGACTCACCGAATTCACTGATCACTCTCCCATGGCGGCTTGCGTGATTGTCGACCGGGCAATTCCGGATGGCGAAAGGGGTTTCAGCAACTGGTTCGGTCCGGACCTCTGCAGCGTGACCCTCGGAACTTCAGATGTAGTCGCGGCCTTGATTCGAGTTGGAATGTTGCGGTGCGGCACTTCAGGAGTTGTCGCGGCGGTGAAACCGGGCAAGGCCGGGTAGCGACACTTCAATAGTGGTCGCGGCGGTGCGGCGGCTTGATGAGGAATGAATATTGCGGATAAAGATTGAGTCGGGAAGCCTGGACTGGAGCGGTGGGGAGGGGAGTTTGAAAGGGAATGAAGGGAGGGACTTCGCAATCGCACCTTGTCGAAGGTAGCTGTAAATAAACTCGCGTGAACACTGAGGATTCCTTCAAAAATTTTGGAGAGAACACTAAGAGCACATATTATTCTGAAGTCGGTAGTTTCAGTGTTTCCCCTTTAAAAATTGGTGAGATAATACGTTGCTCTAGGATATTAAGTAAATATCTCCGAGAGAAAATGTAAAAAAAAAATGTTCCATTTTAACGATTTCAGTAGTTTACTTTTTTTTTTTTTTTTACAGTAACTCCACACAGGAGACCAAGGAGGAAACAATTTCCCTCAAGGCCTAGATCATCTTTGGGGATGCTGTGTGGAGGATCTTTTAGAGGATAGGAAGGAGTGAACTTGGGTCTTGAAGAGACCCATGTTATAGGATGGAGGAAACACAGAGGCTGGCAGATCATTCCACAGCCGAGCTGTTGAACACAAGAACGAGTCGTAGTAGCGACCCGTTCTCATGTGACAAATGTCAACCGTGTGCAAATGTTGGGCGCGCGTTTGGCGTGTTTCCCGACTATGCACCGGTGGCGAAGGGATCAATGACGCTAGTTCCTCGGAGCATCTTCCATTAAAATACCGGTAGAACAAGGACAGCATTCCCACCTGACGTCTGTGCTCCAAAGATTGCAACCGATTTGTTAAGATAGGCGAATCTATCAAACGGACCGCCCGTTTCTGCACAGAGTCAAGGTTTTTTTTCAGATATTTTGGGACTCCTGACCAGAGGTGGCTGCCAAATTCTACAATGGGGCGCACTTGCGATTTGTACAGGGTCAGCAGTTGTGTACTATTAAAGTATCTGCGGGCTCTGTACAATACGCCCAGCTTCTGGGAGGCTAACTTTACTCGGGTTTCGATGGAGCCCCCATACCTGAGCTGATCACTTAAGGTTACACCAAGCATATCAATGGAGGGCTTGTTGGGAAGATTGCTTCCATTAAAGGAGACTAGATTGTTATTTCGATCCCTTTTAGACGTAATCAGACATGATTGGGTCTTTGAAACATTAAATTCGACGAGGTTATTCTTACCTCAAGAGGAGACCCTCTCAAGGTAACCGTCCATTCTCTGTTTCAAAGCCCTCCGAGCCGTTGGAGTTTGTGTGCCCTTTGGGGGCTTGTCAAACAAAAGCAATCATGGACTGTACTGTCATCCGCGTAACAATGGATTGGTGCACATGTCAAGAGGTCATTGATGTGCAACAAAAACAATGTCGGAGATAGAACCGATCCTTGTGGGACGCCAGCATTTATTGAATGCGAGGAAGAGATGAAACCATCAGCAACCGTCTGAATTGATCTCTCCCTCAAAAAGTCGGCAATCCACGTACACAAGGAAACGGGAAGTCCGTAAGAAGGCAGTTTGCTGACAAGTCCTCGGTGCCAAACACGGTCAAAGGCCTTAAAAATATCCAGTGAGACCGTTTGAATCTCACCATAACGTTCCAGGCACCGTCCCCAAACATGCGTCACATACGCGAGAAGATCGCCGCACGAGCGGTTCCGCCGGAATCCGTACTGGCGGTCGTTAATGATTTTGTTCTTCTCGAGGTATGTAAGCAGTTTGTCGTTGATCACACGTTCCATCACCTTGGACAGAACTGATGTGATCGCTATGGGCGGTAGTTGGCCGGGTTGGAGCGGTCACCTTTTTTAGGTATAGGATGAATGACCGCTTTTTTCCAACCAGAGGGCACAGAGCCACATTTCAGGGACATTTTAAAGAGCTTTGTCAAAACTGGAGCGATTTCTGCAGCACACCTCTGCAATACCAGGGCAGGTATTCCGTCAGGCCCACTAGCTTTATTAACATCGAGCCCCCGTAAGACAAGGAGTACATCCCAAGGAGTACATCCCGATGCCGTATCCTCAGCTTTTTCATATAGAAGCCGCAGTGAGGAACCGACGGCGGGATGGCACCCTGGTCGTCGAGGGCCGAGTTTTCTGCAAACATTTTCCCTAAAAGGTTGGCCTTTTCGGTAGCAGTGTTTGCTAGTGAACCGTCAGGTCTGGTAAGAGGCGGCAGACTGGATTTGCAGAAATTGCGACCTATGGAGCCCGTTAGCGACCAGAACGCCCTGCTGCCATGCGGGCAGGCAGCTAGCTTTTTACTGATCTGTAGGTCGTGCTCAAATTTTGACCTATTGATGATTCTCTTACTGTCCTTTGCCAATTTGTTATATGCTGATCTGTTTTCTGACGTTCGAGATGTGTTGTAGGCTCGGTAAGCCGCGTTTTTTCGTCGAACTGCTTCTGAGCATTGTCGACTGAACCACGGCTTTGAACCTACGCCAGTTTCTTTAATGGTTGATTGAATGAAGCCATCCATCGCAGATGTGATGACTTCACTAATTTCCTGGGCACATCTGGACGGATTCGAAGTCTGAAAACAGACAGCTGACCATGGGAAAGCATTGTATTTTGTCATGACCGGGTGATGTCCTGGTTGGTACATATTTTAGAGAGAATTTCGGCTAAGTTTCTTGGAGATTATCATCTGATGGTGTAGTTCTTATGTTGAAATTGTTTTTCTCTTTTATTTTTCCGGCTAGCTTTGTGCCAATGTTCGTAAAGAAAGTTTTAGCATGGTCGGCAATAGTTGCCTGGGCCGACATAAATTTTGTATTTTGATTTTTAATTAAAAACGATAGTAAGTATGTAATTATGTGGATGGTTCCTAAGTTTTTTTATATTTATATAGTAAACACATTTCCGGCTTGTCTACTTTTATTAAAAGTAACATTAATATACGTATGACATGTAGCATTATTTTTTACTAGTCAAATAACTTATAGCGCATGCTATAATATGCAATGCATCTTACAGGATGTCGGAGTGTTCTCTGGATACAGAAAACATTCCTTCTTCACACCTGGGACGTCGATTTCTATATCCGTGTACGGCAGGTCACCTCCACCTCCTTCCTAGGGCCCAAGTTCCGTCTTGATGGAAACATTGTGTGGATTTAGTAGATCCATGGCGCTGATGTGGTAGCGTTATGGTAATTGATTGAAGCCCAAAACATATATCTGAAATAGAACAATTATGTAAGTTATATAGAAACTTTAATTTATAATATGAAATTTCAATAGTTTGTTTCGATCGGAATATTCTGTCAAAACAATGAAGTCGTGTGCAAAACAAAAAGTAGAAAATAATTTATTAATCTGGAGGCGTGTTTGCGTGTATGTATATAAATACTGGAATGAGATATGGTATTGAAATGAATTCAATGTAAGGGAGTTCTTTAAAAGACACAATATTGTACACTGCAACTTGACCTCCGATGTCACCGGAGGCCCAAAACGTAAGATTTGCATTAAAAAACTGAAATTATATGTATTGGGAACAAAAATTGATAACCATCTTCACTCCTGATGCAGTTTCAGTTGCATAATTGATCACTATCTCCAGTCCTGGTTCAGTCTCAGATTCAGTTGCAACAAGTTCAATCTTCTAAGTCCATTCTACGCGATGCGACAAGTTCGAATATTTGCCCGATCCCCTTTTGTTTCGGAATTTCTATGATGGTACAAAAAATCAGTTTAATTTGTAAAAAATCGTTTTTCTTTTTGACAACTTATGAATACTTGGAACAAGCGTATGAGATTGTGCACTTGGGAAGTCTGTGTACGGGAGGCGGAAAAGCTGATAAGGATATTGAGAAAAAGGCATTTAAGCATGCCTTAGGTTAAAATAAAGCCCAAAGGGGTCGCACAGTTTGATTTGGAAAAATTACCGCTAGAAATTGAGTTACTAATGGTATGAATGGAGTGATTAGTACTGGTGCAACAAATGTCAGCAATAGAAGTTACCAATAACTATCACAAGCATGCGGCGACTGATTTAGTGAGAGATATTGTGAAGAATTGGAGTTTCGAACACGACGATATTATTCAGGGAGCCGGGAGTCATAGTGTAGAAACAGAAGATGGATTTATTTGATGTAGGTACCGATGTCCATGTCGAGCATCAGTATTATCTTTGTTAAATGAATAACAAAGAAAACTCAAATTTAAAAAAAAATTATCTCCTTACTTTTGTCTAGATTTGGTAATCAACTTGCTGTCACAGCATTATCATAGTTATCAGCTGATCGAAAACAGCAAAAGTTCTTCACAAAGTAACATTCTGTAAATAATGTAACAAAAATTGTAAGTAAATTCATTTGAAAGAATGTTATTTGCACTCAAAAAACATTTTACGTGTATATCCCCACATTCCAAATATAAATTATCGTATTTTCAAATCACTGTGATAGCTGTTCAAAGTAATTATATTACTTTGTGCGATATGTTTCTGGATAGTTTTCCGAACAGTATCAAAAATGATGGATAAATAGGTACTGTTGATTAGTTGGTTATTTATGTGTATAGCCTTTTGTGCACTTGCCCGTTGTCTATGGTAAATTTCATCTGACGTTTTCTACACGCCGCCGCTGATAATATTCCTCATTATTCTCCTTGTACGTGAGTAGATTAGTGTTTTACGGTTTCTGATTAACAGCTATACTTTTATTGGCGTCTCTTGCTGATTGTTACATAATTTAAGAATCTGTAGCCACGTTTTCCTATGAATCCATTGATGTTTGTGTTTTGAGTTTATGTTCATGTTATTTTTGAAGGTTTGTCACAATAGACCGAAATACTCCTTTTTATGTTATTTTTAAATCTTCATTAGAGAATAATATACCAATGCGCTTGTTTACAAAAAAAAGTTATTTTTATTTTAATCAAACTTCCAAATGTATTAACTAAGTTTTGTTGAAACAAGAAATCACTGTTTTTGGTAATATTATACAATTCCGCTTCAGTAGAAAAATACGTAATTCAGAAGAAAGAAATATACTGTTAGGTTCATAAAAATAAATAAAAAATAATTGCACATGCGGATTTTCAAAATATTTCACTTTATTTTTTACTTTACGTAAATCGAAATACGTAAATATGTAAGGGGATCGACGCCATCTTTAATGTTGTTAGTATGATATGACATTTGTCGGAAGCGCCAACTGCAAAATCATCTTATTATTTAACCCAACCTAATAACCTAAGAACCTAAAAATCGTCTTATTATTTAACCCAACCTAATAACCTAAGAACCTAAACATCATCTTATTATTTAACCAAACCTAATAACCTAAGAACCTAAAATTCGTCTTATTATTTAACCCAACCTAATAACCTAAGAACCTAAAAATCGTCTTATTATTTAACCCAACCTAATAACCCAAGAACCTAAAAATCATCTTATTATTTAACCCAACCTAATAACCTAAGAACCTAAAAATCGTCTTATTATCATACTAACAACATTAAACATGGCGTCAATTTCCCTTACATATTTACGTATTTTGATTTACGTAAAGTAAAAAATAAACTGAAATATTTTGAAAATCCGCATGTGCAATTATTTTTTATTTATTTTTACTAACCTAACAGTATATATCTTTTTTCTAAATTATGTATTTTTCTACTGAAGCGGAATTGTGTAAAATTACCCTGTTTTTTTATGTACATTTATTTTATTCTTGTCTTCGTCATTGATTGGAACCAAACAGGTCAAATATATTACAAATTCCTTTATTTTTTCAAATTGTCCTCCTGCCTTATGCCAGTTCTTGTTAAATATTTAAAGTTGGGATCCAGTTGAAAAACTCATAATTTTCCAAAAAGAACTTTTACATTCATGGAAATAACTAATTGTCCCAACTGGAAATATTTACAAATCTCTATACATCCATGCAAATATGCATCCCGATTTATAAATCAGATTTGAAATTATTTGTTTTGAACGCGATTTGTAATTTTGCCCTGATTATCCAACCGAAACAAAATATTAAAATGCAAAAAAAAAAAACATTTTGAGCAAACCACTAAAAGCGGTTATAGATTTTCACATTTAAAAAAAAAATGTTTTAGTAGTTTATACAAAATATTTATTTTCATTTTAAAATGACCAAAAAATTATTTTACGTCTATTGATGATTTTTTTAATAACAATGTTATGTTTCAGATATATTTTTTGGTTTCAACCAATTATCATAACGCTACCACAGCAGCGCTATGGATCTACGAAACCTAGAGAGTGTTTCCATCAAGGCGGAACCAGGGCCCGAGGAAGAAGGTGACGGTGAAATTTCTTACGCGGATATAGATGTCGACGTGCCAGATCTCAAAAATTAATGTTTTCTGTATGCGGAGAGCACTCCGACATCCAGTAACCCCATTTATAAAAAAAATGCGTTGTGGGCCGGATTGCGAAAGGCCGGTTATCGGAGACCCCTCGGCCTCTCCAGGCGAACTCTTTCGACCCATTTCCTTGCAACGCAGTTGGAGGGATGAATTCATAGGTTCACACGATAGACACATAAGATTCCTACCCACCTCTCAAATCTTTATTCTTCGTAAATCCTTATTTTCAATACCGTCATCACAAGATCCCCAAAGCTGACATAAGCCCAGCTTATTTGCCTCAGTGGCTCTTGTGTGGAATTATTGTAACAATATATGTGTATATATCAACGTACGTATTGTTGTTTTGCTGTTCCAGGTAGCATTAATGTGGAGACTGTTCCCATCAAGGCGGAACCAGGTCCCCGGGAAGAAGATGGAGGGGAAATTCCCTATACGGAAATAGATATAGACCCGCTGGATGTTAAAAAAGAATGTTTGGAAAAATCTGAAAGCACTACCCAGTCAGCAGGTAGAACAGATTTTGTTTGTTAAAATGAACAAATCGTACCTGCAAATTTTTTGCTCTTCATTAATATTACACTTATGATGCGTTTTCCGTAATCTTTTTCAGACTTTTTGACGATCCTGAAGACGCTTCCTGGGGAAAAACCTTACTCTTGTCCCCATTGTAAGTACTTCTGCTCATGCAAGACAGTATTAGATCTGCACCTGCGCACCCACACTGGAGAAAAACCTTTTTCGTGTTCTTACTGCAATGTTTCATTTCGTCGAAAATCATATTTGACGAGTCACACGTTGACTCACAGCCGAGAAAAACCCTTTTCATGTCCCGACTGCAATTTTGTATGTTCTCGAAAAAGATATTTAAAGAAACATATGATTGTTCACAATCTTGAAAAAGCTTTTTCATGTCCCGACTGTAACTATTCATGTTCTCGAAAAGATAATTTAAAGATGCATATGCTTGTTCACAATGGAGAAAAAGCTTTTTCATGTTCCGACTGTAACTACCCATTTTCACGAAAGGGAGATTTGAAAACACACATGCTTGTTCACAGTGGAGAAAAACCTTTTTCATGTTCCGACTGTAAATATTCATGTTCTCTGAAGGTAAATTTGACGAGACACATGTTGATTCACAGTGGAGAAAAAGCTTTTTCATGTCCCGACTGCAACTACCCATTTTTACGAAAGGGAGATTTGAAAACACATATGCTCATTCACAGTGGAAAAAAAGCTTTTTCATGTTCCGACTGTACCTATTCATTTTCTCGAAAGTCACATTTGACGAGACACATATTGACTCACAGTGGTGAAAAACCATTTTTATGTTCCGACTGCAACTATTCATGTTATCGAATGTCACATTTGACGAGACACATACTGACTCACAGTGGAGAAAAACCTTTTTCATGTTCCTAGTATCGCGTACTTTTAGTCTTTCACTAACATATTCTTGATGTACTTTATTTATTCACTACTGTCGCTAGATGGCAGTGCTCCGCAACTCAAACATGAGAAATCTTTTTCTATTGAGTTGGGCAGTTTTTGTAAAATATATATTTATTTTTTTTGTAATTAGCTATTATATCTGTACTATTAAATATTCTATTTGTATGGTATTTCTTATATTAATAATAATAATATTTAAAAAATTAGAAATGTATTTGAAATCATTTTTATGTACGAAAAAACTAGTTAGTGAGTAAATTAATAATATTATTTAACTATCCCAATTAATATATAAAATCAGTAATTTATTCGGTAAGTATTGATTTTTTTTCTGCTAAAAGTAGTTGCTGGTAGGGCCATGAAACCAAAACGCCGGTAGCATAAATTCCATCACGACACTTAAAAATATTTGGAGACAAATGACGGGCTCCTTCTACGGCAAAGTAGCATAGCAAATAGCGATTTAACGCCGTAGCGTCCCGGGTAGGTAAGAAATCAACGACCGCGTATAGGAAATTGTGTAACACCATTCTTGCGCCTCACCAGACCGTGCATGGGCGCAAAAAAAGTACAAATGGAACGGAGCGCTCTCGGTATCACGCATCCTTGCTGCACTCGGTTTATGTTGATTCCTTTCCTACCTGTAAGTCACCTACTAGCAATCAATGTGCCCGACATTT
Source organism: Halesus radiatus (assembly GCA_022606495.2). NCBI lineage: Eukaryota > Metazoa > Arthropoda > Insecta > Trichoptera > Limnephilidae > Halesus > Halesus radiatus. The sequence continues at coordinate 6,364 of JAHDVE020003703.1, read as the reverse complement.
GCTCACACTTCAGGATGAGAGGATTGATTCTCTCGAGATAATTTAATGAGAATAAAGCCTAAAACTGATTATTCGATCTCAAATGACTTCATTTGGAAAACAAGAATGTTTTTCTTTAGATTACGAAAACTTAATTTTTTTAATGAAAACTTCAGAACATGTGAATGGTACAATGCTCTGTATGATCCGAGTTTTCGAAGCATCCACAAATCAGTCTGAACATATGTGTAACAACGTGCTCGGCCCTTCTGACCGGTACGTGGGTCGTTCCTAGGATATCCATTAGCCTCCATGTTTTCTCCCGTATCACTATTATAATATTATGTCTAGAGCGCTCTCGATGCTGCCGGCGGATTTTTATAATCGCTGCTAGTTTATCATGGAAATATTGGGTAATAAAGTTCTTGATATATTCCGGTGTAAAAATATCGTAAAATAACCCCCGATAATTTTTAGGTTACATTTATAAAAATGATGTAATTTTAGTGTTGCCGTCTCGGGCTTAAATCAAGTTTATATTAACCCTGCAGTGGTCGCGTGGACAATATATGTAGTCCATTAATACTAAATCAAAAATTTCTCCAAAATGGTAAGCATTAGTTTCACGTGCCGCTGGGTACTTTTAAACGAACTATCGAGAGACGCACTCAGTGCAGCGCTAGCGCCGATCGCGTGCGGGCGTGTAATTGTAGCTCCGCAAAGATCCTGGACTACTTACGTATCCGCGCGACCAATCACGTAAGTTTTTTTCAAGTATGTACCTATGTTTTTTGTTTGCATTTATTTTATGTTAAAATTGACATAAACGCCTAAATTTAACTTGGTTTAATGAAACTCAATCGAGTTCTGTTTTTGTAAATCGATGTAACTTTCTATTTTTAGAATAATAATGGGCGATCGTCAAACTGCACAGATTGAGGAGTGGTTGAGCGAAGTTGACGAGAACGAAGATTATCAAGCCGAGTCAAGCTCTGATGACGAAGTTGATCATTTGGAGAGCAGAATCATGAATCTGAATCAGAGCAGGAACAAGAAATCGGAGGTGACGGGTCAGATGGAAGTTCTGAAGATGATGAGCCACCTCATCGAAGACGGCGTACTGACTTTTACACCGGAGTCGACGACACATTGTGGTCAAAAACAATTCCTCTGAACAGAGGAATAACGAGAAGGCACTATATAGTGTTTGTTCCTCCGGGTCCAAAAGGAAGATCCAAACAAAAAACTACTATTCAAGACTGCATGTCACTTTTCTTCGATGATCAGACAATCGAGCTGATAACTAAATATACCAATATGAAAATAAACCAAATCAATGGAAAATATGCAAGAGAATGAGACTGTAAAAACACAACTGAAATTGAAATCAGAGGTTATATTGGCATATTACTATTGACTCGAGTAATGAAGATAAGCCGATCAAACACTGCTCAAATATTCGAACACGAGAAGCACACTGGAATCCTAGCAATATATTTGACTATTTCTGAGCAAAGGTTCAAATTTTTGACAAGGGGTTTGCGCTTTGATAATATTGAAGACCCACTAGTGCAGCTATTGTTAAGCTAGCTCCAATAAGAGAAATTTTTCAATTGTTTCTCTCCAACTTTTAACGTTACTTTGTTCCAAGTGCTGAAGTTACTTTGGATGAACAGCTGATAGCTTTTCGAGGTCGCTGTTCTTTCATACAGTATATACGTAGCAAGCCGGCAAAATATGAAATTAAAATTTTTGCCCTAGTTGATGTCCATTATCCTTATACATTGAATTTGGAAATATACGCAGGCCAACAACCCGACGGTTCATTTCGCATGAGCAATGAAAGACACGATGTCGTTATAAGAATGGCCCAACCTGTGCTTGGCAAAAATATTAATATTACCATGGATAATTGGTTTTCTTCACTTCGAGTTGCAAAACAACTATTTGAAAACGGCACCACCATGGTCGGGACTGTTCGAAAAGACAAACGAGAAGTCCCTCGCGAATTTCGCCTCGCAAGAGGACTCCACCATGTTCTTCAAAATTTGGTTTCCACCCACCATGTACAATGGTGTCGTATGTGCCGAAACCCAATAAAGTTGTTATACTGATGTCAAGCATGCACAACGACGCCACAATTAATACCACTACTGGATATAGTCAGAAGCCAGAAATAATTAATTATTATAACAAGACAAAAAACAGAGTTGACCTGGTTGATAAAATGTGTTCTTTATACAACCTTTCGAGAAACTCTGGAAGATGGCCTCTAACGGTCTTCTTTGACTTGCTAAATTGGAGTGCACTCAACGTATTATGCATTCTCTCAGCAAACAAAAACTATGGAAGCGTTTGCCGTCGTGACTTCCTGATCGACTTGTCACTGGCTTGGATGAAACCATTGGCAAATAAGAGAGTTGAACAAAAAATCGTTGCCAAGGTCCCTAACAATAAAGATAAAAGACTTTCTACGTGTTATGGACGCAGAAAAACAACCAACCTCGGAGGGGACGTCGAGTAATAAAGTGCGCCGTTATCATGATTGTGGAAGAGGGTGCAATAAAAACACCAGAAAGTCGTACGCAGCGTGAAAAAAGTTCTTTTGTGGGGATCATTCGAAAATAGTGTGTCTTTTCTGAGCAGAAAATATTGTAAGTTAATAATTTTTAACAAATTGTTTTATTGTGACCTCAATTAGAGCCAAACCTGTGATTTTTGTGCCAATTTTGGAGGATTTTTATTTATATTTTATTAATTATGAATCAGAGGTTGTGATTAAGTTTTCTTTGTTGTATCTAGTTAAGAAAACTGAACTGATTATATTTTCATAAGTAAAATAAAGATGTTTTGCTTAATTTTTATTTTATTTCAATTTAAAAATGGACTGCGTCTGTAGTCCGCGCGACTTCTGCTGTCTTATTTAGATGAGTGACCACTGAAGGGTTAAGACGTATCTATAGTATTATGATACCCGAGATTATTATCACGTACGGACGTGTTTTTGTTCGTCCTATTTCTGCAAAGATTATCTTGTACTAAACCATCCAAAATGGCAGACCCTACGCTTCGCGACTTGATGAATATAGTCACCGAACAGACTGCAGTGTTGAAAGATGTTTTACAGCGAGTGAAACAACTCGAAAACGTTATTACTTCCAAGTTAACTATTTGTGATAGTGCGCGAAGTGTCAACAGTGACAACGCAGTAACGGCCGGTCGCTCTTCGGTAATCCCGAACACTTCCGAACGCGCAGCCGAAGATGCGAGTGAGCTGTTCCGTCCGCCACTGGAGTTGACCGTATGCGCTCCACCGCTTCTCACTTCGGAATTTACGAGTATTGCCGAACGCCCAGCCGAAGGTACAAGCAAGCAGTGCCGTCCGCCGGTCTCAGCGTCCGCCCAGCTGTCGCTGCCCGACTCGTTCCCCTCACTCCCCGCTGTTGTAAACAAAACTATAAACAACACTCGTGAAATGCTGCCTGTCATTCGCAAGATTACAACTAGATCTGCAACTAAAACCCAAGTTGCAGGCAAGATGGATGTTGGCGTGCAATCTTCGACATCTCCTGCTTCACAGATTGTATCTGCTTCGCTATTGAAGATTACACAGCAGCCGTCTACATCAACTGCAATTGATAGTTCCGCTCCAATTACAAAGGTTAAGAAGTTTCTACCATCTTTACCACCTACACCGGTAACATCTGACGCTCCGGCTACTAGGGAGACAGTTACAGCCGATGCCATCATTTCACAACCCTCTTGTCCGTCTAAACCACCCGAATGGATCAAAATTACAAATAAGCGGCGTGTCACCGTAAGGGGTAGCAAAAAAACGTGCGCAACTGAGGCACCAACTAACATTTTTTTTCACTGTTACCCCTTACATCCTGACACCTCTTGTGATGACATGTCGCTTTACCTTAATTCGCTCGTAAATACCGTTTCGTTTGCAATAGCAAAAATTAAATCTAAGGGTGAGTACTCATCTTTTAAAATTGGCATGCCTCAGTCAGCCGTTGCCGAGGTTTTGAAATCAAAACACTGGCCGCGCGGCACATTCATCAAAGAATGGCAAGTTAGGCTGGCGGCGCCGCGACTTCCAGCTGTCGTGGTCGGCAACAGCTGACTGGACTTACATAGAAAAAAGTGCTTTTACTACCAGAATGTTCGGGGGTTGAAAACTAAATGCTCGCATTTCTACAATAATGTTGCGGCCGGTGACTATGATGTCTTAGCGCTGACCGAGACTTGGTTGAATGCGGGTGTTTTAACCTCTGAGCTTTTTGGTGGTGACTTCTTAGTTTTTAGAAGGGATCGAGACAATGGAGATGGCCACAGGCAGGGTGGCGGTTGTCTCCTTGCCTTTAAGGGTGTGGAAGGGTTAAAGGTCGAACGCATCCACGCCCTAGAAACTGAGCAAGAGGATTTATGGGTAAAAGTATCTTCCAAACTGTCTGTCACATATATGTGCGTAGTTTATTTCCCGCCTAGCAGTAGGTGGGAAGTATTTAAGCATTTTTTTGACAAAATACACGCTAATTTTGATGAAATTGGTAAAAAGAATATTATTATACTGGGAGATTTTAATTTGCATTCCGCTCGGGACGCCCCTAAGGTGGAATCCGACTTTGAATACCTATGCGCAGTCTTCGGTCTTTCACAGTGTAATAATATTCAAAATTCCAATTCCAGAATCCTTGACTTTGTTCTGTGTAATGCCATTCTTGAGGTGAGACGTTGTGTTTTTCCACTGTTGCTAGAGGATAGCTATCATCCGGCCATTGAATTCCAGTCCAGTTTGATCAGATCCCCCTTAAAAAGTAATAGAGCCCCCTCCCTTGTAAATAAAATCTCAAGGGGGTGGAATTTCAACAAAGGTGATCTCACCGGCTTGTACGATTCGATGAGCCGGGTGGACTGGCAAAACCTCTTCACATTTGCTACAGTGGATGAGGCGGCGCAATATTTCTACACTTGTATTTACGATGTATTTGATTCTTGTTTTCCCAAAAAAAATGCAGGCAGTGGTGGTCGCAAATATCCGAAGTGGTTTTTGAGAGAAGTCATTTCGAATATAGAGATCAAGCATGCCCTTCACAAGCGTTGGAAGGCAGGAGGACTTCAGAGTGAATACGATCTTTTTAGTTTTTACCGGGCATTGGTTAGGCGCGAGGTTCGAGTGGCCTATCGAGCTTACGTGTCTGAAATCGAAGGTAACATCATGCACGATCCCAAGATGTTCTGGCATTACATAAAGACCCTTCGGAAGGATGGTGGTCTTGAAGATACCATGATGAAAGGTGATCAGGAATTTCATGGCTCAGGTGTGGCAAACGCGTTTGCTGATCATTTTCAATCTGTCTACAGTAGAGATCCTCCACTTCTAGATATTAATAATGCTGCCGCATTTAATACCAGAGGAGCCTCTAACGTTGACTTGTGTATATTTACGGAATCTGATGTTATGAATGCCATAAGACACATGAAGAACCCGCACTCTATCGGCCCCGACTTCGTTCCCGTATTCTTTATTAAAGGGTGCGCTGAATTCCTTAAAGCACCTTTATCTTTTATATTTAATCTAGCTATTAGTACCTCCACTTTTCCAGAATTATGGAAAATTTCAAAAATATGTCCTATTTTTAAAAATGGTTCCAAAAAGTCAATCGAGAATTATAGACCTGTTGCCATACTTTCAGCTCCTGCTAAACTATTTGAAAAACTAATCCATAAATTCATTGTACCTCAAATAGACGCATATATTATCCCCGAACAGCATGGTTTCAGAAAAGGAAGATCTACGGAAACCAATCTGATGGTTTTCACTGACTATGTTGCTAGGTCCCTAGATAGTGGATACCAAGTAGACTGTTCGCATAATGATTTCTCCAAAGCCTTTGATACCGTGAATCACGATATCTTACTAACAAAACTTGCCCAAATGGGTTTCTCCTACGTATGCTAAAGTTTTTTTAGAAGTTATCTCAAAAACCGGAAGCAATTTGTCACACACGGAATTTTTCAATCCGCTGATTATCTTGTTTTTTCTGGGGTCCCCCAAGGGTCAATCCTAGGGCCTCTTCTCTTCTCTATTTTCATTAATGACATTGCAAAAGTCATCCGTTTTTCTCGCTTTCTCCTTTTCGCTGACGATCTCAAATTATTTCTACTAATTAGAAATATTTTAGATTGCCTACATCTTCAAGCTGACATTGATAACATCTCTGAATGGAGCCTAAGAAATCAGCTTTATTTCAATATCTCAAAATGCGTAGTCCTGTCTTTCACCAGAGCATTTAGTCTCACCTACCACAGATATACTATGCTCAGTCATAATCTCAAACGTGTTTCTACTATAAAGGATCTTGGAATCGTGTATGAA